>CM053599.1:4358851-4370075 GCA_028646575.1 Pseudocheirus occidentalis
GATTTGAACTCAGGTACTCCTGACTCCAGGGCCGGTGCTCTATGCCCTGCGCCACCTAGCCGCCCCTGCCCAAGATATTCTTAATGTGGGACCAGTTTCTGTGGAATGTCCATTCAACTGAAGATCATCACTGGACAAAAGCATTCTTTGTCCATCTAGTTTTTGAGTAATTATTGCTCTAACTCTTTGAATAGCTACCAAAATAATCTTCCTAAGCTTCTGGTCTGCCCGAAACATCCCCAGCCCTCCCACCCTCCAAACAAACCAAACCGAATCCCTAGGAGTTTCCTTTTGCTTACTAAATTAAGAACATAATCCTGAGCAGAGCCAAAAGAGAAAACAGAGAAAGCACTACAGTCTAAACTCTTCCAACGTTCCCCTCCAACAAACTTTCAAAGAATGCCTCAAATTTAATTCTGGAGTGGCAAAACCAAAAAGACATTTTTCCCCCTAGCTCAAGACAACTGAGGTCTGAAGGAGAAGTATACAGCATGGGGGTGGGGGTTGGCCCAGAGCCCATGTGGTGGCAACACCTGCCATAGGCTTTGGTGGTGGCAACAGCAATGGCAACAGCAACAGCAGCAGTTGTTTTGCTTTTACCAGAGATGGGGGGGGGGCGGGAAATTCAGGCAATTTGTTAGAGATTACAGGCATTTGTGGTTGCAAAGAATCAGGGCTCCTGAGGAGCAACAGTGATTTCAGCTGTAAGGGGTCAAAGGTAAGGACCTGGGTAAGGACCAAAGGCAGACCAGAAAAGCAGTGACCACACTTCTCTCTAGATCATATCACCTCAGAAGGACTAAAAGACTCCCCAAAACTGGCTCTAAAAACAGCATCATAAAAAAGTTTGAAGCTCAGGGCATTCTCCCCCAAATGACACCCCATCTAGGAACGAAGACCAACTTTGACATAGAGTGAAAAGCCCAAAAATGAGCAAAAAACAACACAAGAAGAACTTGATCATAAAAAGCTGTTGTGGAGACAAGAAGATCAAGGCACAAATTCAAGAGAGGACAACAACATCAAAATAGCTAAAAGCAAAGCCTCAAATAAAGATGCAAATTAATGTTTCTGCTCTTCCACATTTGTTCCTGAGGTTTTCATGCCCTAATAGAGGGTCAATTCTTTGAAGGTGCTGTGTAAAGCTGAGGGGGAAAAAAAGTATACTCCTTTCTGTTCCCATTCAATTATTTCCAGTGGTCCATTGTATCTAATTTTCTAATATTCTATTCATCTCCTTAACTTCTCATTTATTTTGTGGTTAGATTTATTTAGCTCTGACAGAAACTAGGTGACCCACACTGGGCTGTGCATCTGGTAGGCTCTGGGATCAGAGCAGGGCCCCCCCTCCTAGCTTACTTTACTCTGTTTCTCAGCCACAGGACACACCCTGGACACCAAAACAAAACGAGATACCATTTTGCAAATATATAAGAAAAATGAACCAAATTTATAAAAATAAGACCATTCCCCAATTGATGGATGATCAAAGGATATGGGAAGGCAGTTTTCTGAAGAAATTAAAGCTATCAGTAGTCACATAAAAATGCTCTAAATCACTACTGATTAGAGAAATGTCAGTTAAAACAACTCAGAGATAACACCTCATACATATCAGATTTTGTTAATATTATAGAAAAGGAAAATGACGAATGTTGGTGAGGATGGGGGAAAATTGGGACACTAGCACATTGTTGATGGGGTTATAAACTGATTCAACCATTCTGGAGAGCAATTTGGAACTATGCCCAAAGGGCTATAAAACTGTGTATACTCTTGGATCCACCAATACCACTTCTAGGTCTGTATCTCAAAGAAATTAAAAAAAAAAAAGGAAAAAGATCGAGATGTACAAAAATATGTCTAACAGTCTTTTTGTGACAGCAAAAAATTGGGAATTGAGGTAATGCCCAACAAATGAGGCTTGTCTGAACAAACTGTGGTACAATTGTGATGGAAAACTAAAAAAAAAAATGAATGGAATGATTTCAGAACCTGGAAAGATTTACATGAACTGATACAAAGTGAAATGAGCAGAACCAGGAGAATGTTATACACAGTAAGAGCAACATTGTAACAATGATCAGCTGTGACTGACTTATGTGAACTGATACAAAGTGAAATGAGCAGAACCAGGAGAACATTGTACACAGTAAGAGCAACATTTTAACAATGATCAGCTGTGCATGACTTAGCTCTTCTCAGCAATACAATAATCTAGGACAGTTCCAAATGACTTATGATAAAAACGCTATCCATCTCCATTGAAATAACTAATGAAGTCTGAATGAAGATTGAAGCATACTTATGAACAAGCAAAAAAACCTTTATTTTTCTTGTTTTGTTTTTGGTCTGTGTTTTATTTTACAACATGTCTAATATGGAAATGTTTTGCATGATTGCACATGTATAACCTATATCAAATTACTTGCCTTTTCAATGACTGGAGAGAGAAGGAGGAAGAGAATTTGGAACTCAAATTAAAAAAAGAATATTAAAAATGTTTGCATATAATTGGATAAGTTTTTAAAAAGTAAAAACTGGATCAGACAAAAAAGAAAGGAGGAAGGGAGGGAGTACAGGAAGGAAAGAAAGAAGAAAGGAAGGGAAAAGTCTGGCTGGAATAAAAAAAGGAGGGAAAAGAAAAGAAAAGCTATCATTTTATCAAAGGCTGCATGGTAGAACTAGGAGAACAATGTTGACAGCTGTAACAACACTTTGAATGACTTTTCTCAGCAATGCAATGATCCAAGACAATTCCAAAGGTCTCATGAGGACAAATGCTATTCACATCTAGAGGAAGGACTGATGGAGTCTGAATGTGGATCTAAGTATGCTATGTTCCCTTTTTTTCCCCTTTAGTCTGTTTCTTTCACAACATGACTAATATGGAAGCATGTTTGACATGCTTGCACATCGATAACCTACATCAAATTGCTTACTGTCAGAGAGGGGGAAGGTGAAAGAGGGATGGAGAAAATTTGGAACTCCAATTTTTAAATGAATGTTAACATTTGTCTTTACACCTAATTAGAGAAAAAAAAGTACTAGGAAAAAATTCTTTGGGGGCGGATATGCTATCTTGGGCTGCATCAACAACACATCTTCTTCTGAGTTGACTTTACTATTCAAATTGACATCCTGTCATCTATATGCTTATAGGATTGTTCTCTCCCAGTGAGAAGATAAAAATCTCATGGGCCCATTGCAGAGAATTATCCCAAGCACTTCAAATAAAGATCATTTTGATTTTCAAAGGCATTTCTCTCCTTAGACAGTTGGACTCTAGTTGACCTAGTTATGACAAGCCTTAAGAACAAAATGCATATTATCTCTGGTTGCTCCTTCTTCAAGGCAATCCTAATTTGGTAATGTGGACATTCTTATGTAGTCTTGCACTTAACATCCCTTGAAAACAGTGCCTTTTATAAAAATACTTAATGTCAGAATAGGGTAAAAATTTTTAGCCATACATTCATGATGAAGTGGGACATTATTAAACAACGCTAAGTTTTGCACCTTAGCCTGCAACTATCACATGCAAAAAACTGAAAATGGCAATGATGATGGTGGTGCCAACTGTGATGACAATGACAACGTCTTCTTGGCCCAGGGCAGTAGTTTGTGAGCAGCCCCCCACAGCACCTTGAGAGCTGCCATTGAGTGCTCAGTCCAGCAAGCATGCATTGAATGCCTCCTCTGGGCTCAACACTGCCAGGTGCTGGGGTCTTCAAGGCTAAGTAGTGGCCAATCTTCTCTTCTTCCTCTTGAGATTCTCTCCTTGAGAAAATGGGTGGTTTTTTTTTCTTTTAATTTAATGATTCCCAATTGTTTCTTTCAGGTGCCTCTTTTGCCTCCATCCTCTGGAAACCAGCAACACACAGTAGGCATTGAGGCTAGAACCTCAGGTTATACTCTAGAGCAATGGTTCTCAACCTTTCTAATACCGAGACCCTTTAATACTTGTATGTGGGCAGACCCGCCTGGAGAAGTATAGAGGAGTGGTGTCTCAGTTCCTAAGACCATCAGAAATATGTGTTTTCTGATGGTCTTAGGAGACCCCTGTGAAAGGGTCGTTTGACCCCCAAAGGGGTCATGATCCACAGGTTGAGAACCGCTGCCCTAGACTGTTGCTAGCCCCTCACTTCCCAATGTTTAGCTAAGTACATAAAATGTTTGGCTCCATGTCAGTCAGGCAGAAAAGAGTGTGCTAGAGTGAACCAAGCCATTTCTGACTGTTTATTTTTGGATTACAATTTTATTTCATTTTCTTGGTCTCGTTATGAAAGAAATTTGCTGTTTGGTACAGAAAGGTCACAGTAGAGAATGAAAATCAAATTCAATGTGAAGACTGTAGGTATGAAATGGGTATTTTGTATAGGTCTCTGCTTTTAATCTCTTTTTATGTGCTAGAAATGCATTGCCCCATTTCTTTCCAATGCAATCAGGAGCTGGCATCCGGAAAACCATGAGCCAGGTGAAGCATTACATTTGGAAGGAAGAATCTGTTTTAAAACCCACGAACAAAGCTGCCAACCCCATGGATGGGCTTGCCAAACAAAAGCATCAACATAGACTTCCAAAAATGTTTGTTAAATTCAATATATTTTCCTTAGCTCCAGTTCAGTTCAACAAACACCTGGTCCACATCCAGAATCTGCCACTTGTGATACTGGCCGAGTGGGTTAAATAACGCTAAATTTTGCATCTTAGTCGGCAATTATCACATGCAAAAAATAATGACAATCACGATGGTAGTGCCACCTGTGATGATGATGTCTTCTTGACCCAGGGCAGTAGTTTGTGAGCAGCTCCCCACAGCACCTTGAGAGCTGCCACTGGGGGCTCAATTCAGCAAACATGCATTGAATGCTTGTGCTAAAATTAAATTAAGTGGTTTCTCCTCACTAAGCTTGTTTCTTCTGTAAAATGGCCGGGCTAAACTGGTGCTTTCTGCGTGCCAGGCAGGGTCTGGGCTATGTAGGTTCCACCCTACTCAAATCTCTTGATTTTCTCATCCTGTATCCAAAGTAGTGATAGGCCCTTGGTAAAATGGCCTTCAAGGAGCTCCTTGTCTCCTGGGGAGAACACGACATGTGGACGGGTAAGAATAACACAAAATGGGAGTTTGACCTAGGTAATGGGGGATACAGACAACCCAAGGAACACCTCTTTTGGGGGAAAGGGAGCAGGTGAGCACTTGAGCCCCAATGAAGAGGACGATTTAAACTGAGGCAAGGGAGCAGGATCCTCTTGTGGGCATGAGGAATGACCTTGGATGCATTTGGGAATGTCTGAGGTACTATCTGCAAAGCTCAGGGAACAGCTTACAATCCAGTATGGCTAGAACGTAAAGTACCTGAAAGAGTAATAAGGCTAGAGGAGGAGGTGGCCGGACTCCCGCTTGGGAGGACCTTAAATGCTAGGCTATGGAATTTTTATTTTATCCTAGAGACAAAAGAAAACCATGGAAGACATTTCTTTCTCTTTATTTTCTTTCTTCCAGGGGAGTCACATTGGTCAGTATGTTAGGAAGAGCAAGTGGAGGATGTATTGAAGGATAGGGAGATGGGAAACAAGCTGGGAAGGAAATGGTTGAGAAAAGTAGGGGAAGCAGTGTGAGGGCAGAGAAGTGGGTGAATCAGAGATCACGGAGGTAGAGTTAACTGATAGGATTGGGGAGCAAGTGCCCAAGGCTGACTTCCTGGCCAGTGAGGGCACCCACAAAATAGGGAAGTTATGAGGAAGGCCTAGCATGGGGAAGGGGAGGAGTTTTGAGTTTTGGACGTGTTTAGTAGTAGGCATCAGGGTAACATCTGGGAGACAATCGGGAGGCAAGTGGATGTGGGACTAGGAGCTCAAGGGAAAAACTAGGTCACAGAACTTTTCCAAACAGAATTGTTTTTTGCTAAGTACATTAAATAGAGAAACCGTCGTTTACTGCTCTAAGCTGGAAATTCCCTGAAAGTGAGAACGATGTTCAATCTGCACGTGGCACAGGGACTGGCACTCCCCATGATCTGTTAACCAATGGGGCTCCTTGGGGGTACAGCATTCAATGGACAACCTTTTTTAAAGTGCCTGCAACGTTTGGGGTCCCGGGGAAGCAAACAGATGCTACAAAGTCCTGGGTTTCCTTCTCCCACTTTGATCCTTTCTGATCAGAAACATAGCCTGGATTCACAGACCCTGAGCTGGGTGGACCTTTAGAAATGCTCCCACCCCCATCCGAGGAGAGCAGAGGACAACAGACGTGCTGGAGTCTTGAACCTTAGATGGAATCAGCCCCCGAGAGGACAGTGCTCAAATAGCTCCATGAGAAGACCCAGTTCTAGGACCACCTCATGTAGGACTCTGGCTAAGTCGCAGAATACCATTTGGGAGGAAATACAGAAGCCATCAAAACCAAAGGTGCCCCCAAAGCACTGCCACTGTGCATGACAGTTTGACCCTGACAAGTGGTCACTGGGGCTCAGCTGCCTGGCCTCCAAGCTTGGGGTTCACAAAGCTTTCTCTCACTCCTGCTGGAGGCAGCTCTTGTTGGGACACTGTCCTGACTTCAAGCCTCAATTTTCCCCGATAGCTTCTGATCCTGGGTGCTGGGCACCCCCACATGAGGACCTGAAGACAATGAACATGTTGTCTGCTTCTTTGAAATGACTGGTTCTTTCCCCCAACCACCCTTGGCACAGACTCACTACCCTGCCCCTTGGAACTTCCTTTCTAAAAGGAACTGCTTCCAGATCTGATGTGATAAAGGCTAAGGACAGAGGGACCATATGCCTTATTCCTGAAGGTATGGCTCCCTTATGGCACTCTCCAAGATGGCATTATCCCTCTGGGCTGCCCTTACTGACTCACACCCAGTTTACCATCTTCTGAGATCCCCAGATCTCTTAAAGGCAGATCTTCAATAAGGCCTCCCCACTTTCTGTGATGACCAGCAGTGTTTAATAAATGCCTTTACCGATTTATCTATTTGTCAGTTTTCTGAGGTAAAGGGTAAGATGCCACATTTATCTCTATTTCATTGCCTGTTATTAGCTCCAGCCTGACACTCCGGCTTACTGGGACCCTTCTGCTCTTGGCAGCCAAGGTCTCATCCAGTCTTTCCCCGGCTTCTTTGTCATCTGCAAACTGGATAAAGATACCACCTCTACCTTTCTGCCTCCTTCCTGGCTCATAGGCAACTGGGGAGTCCAATGAAGAGCAGTGGACCCAGAGTCAAGAAGAGCTGAGTTCAAATCCTCTCTCGCTTACTGGTTGTATGACACGGAGCAAATCACTTAGCCCACCTTTTTCAATTGAGCCACCTGTAAGATGGGGGCAATAACAGCACCCACTTAACATGTTTGTTGTGAAGGTTAGATGAGATACAGTAAAGTGCTTGGCAAACCTTTCAAGTACCACGTAACGATGTGCCAACTACTGGTCATCCATGCCACGGAAATCCACCCACCGGCACTGTCCTCTAGGTCACACCTGAGCACGTTCTCCAGAGAACACACCCACCAGATACTTCATCAAAAGCTGTAATCTAATCAAGCCCTCTCTATCACATTCCCCATCTTCCACCAGGTGGTGAGGAGAGTGCACGAGGAGTCCAAGCAGCTGGGCTCAAAGTCTGCCTGGCACTACTTAGTGACCTCGCTAAACTCCTTCAAATCTCGAAACCCATTTGCTGATGTGTAAACTGAGGGTGATGGCCAAGGCCCCTGGCTCAGAAGCCACAAAGATACTGTCCTATCCGGCAGATGTCGTTTCTCCAAATGCAAGAGCTGTAGCCCTCAGGGATAATTTTTCAGCAGGGAACGCAGAGGTGAAATCCCAGGTGACTTTCCCAGACCAGCGCCTTTACCCCAATTAAGAAGTCATGTCTGCCCGGTCGATCTCATCAGATTATTATCTATTTGGGGGAAGACGAAGGCTTTATTGTGTAAAAGCAACTGAAGCTCCACAATTCAAATTTCCCCATTTCACATTAATTTTAAATCATCTCAGTTACAACCAGCAAAATAAACATTTCCCCCAAAGATGGTAAACACTTGCAAATGTCAGCATTTCCTGACAGCAGGTCACTGATTCTGCCCTCAGACCATGTGCTGGTTCACATCAGAAGTGATTCCAGGGTGAAGGTGCACTGAGAGAGGCAGATTTGGAGCTGCAAAGAAGAGTTACTGGGCCCGGTCCCTTAATTTTACCAACGATGGCACCGTGGTGCAGAAGCTGGGTGACCTGCTTGAGTCCCCTGACGTGGAGTCTGCACCCGGCTTGTCCTGACTTCCAGCCCAAACCCTACCCACCAGGCAACACTGCCTCTTGAGAGAATTTCCCTGGTATTCTAGACAGAAAGGAGGAAAAAGAAATGACAGCCCAAGTTTCTGGAGTCATGTTTTAATGTGGAATGGTCCTCTCTGAACACACTTGCAGCATTAATCCCTGATGAACCAGGACGGCCTCTTCCTGTCTCGCTCGATGATTCTCTTGCCTTGGTCTTCTGCTGAGGGAACTTCTCCTTGGTACAATACCACAGTCTCAACAGCGGGGGCCCTGAAAGGCCCCCCTTCCTGCTTCCCTATCTGCCTCCTGACTTGGGCAGTTTCCTCACGAACTTTCTTGTAGCAATAACCGCAAAGGACATGCTTTTGTTTCAGATGGCCACATTCAGGGCACACATCTATGTTATTCTAAAAAAAAAAACAAACCCAAAAGACACGATTTAAAGACTGCCCTTGAAGACAACGTCATTTCATAGCGCTTACAATTCAGGGAGTGCTACAGAGACCAGAAGGTACGCAGAGCCTGTCCAAACCTATGTTTAGTCAAGTCCAAGTACTCCCCATGACTGCCTTCCTCATACTACTGACCAAGCAGCAGAAGGCATTATTTCTGAGCACAAACCAGAGAGAGAAACACATGGCCATGCACCCGACTTCTGTCCAGTAATCTAACCTGCATTAAGTGCAGGATGGGCTGGAGGTGCAAAGGAAGGAAAACCTGGCTCTGCTCCAGGGGAGCTCCTTGTCTTCTGGGGGAGACAATATGCAGATGACTCCAAGTAAACAAGACACAGCTGGGTCAGCTGGGGGGGGGGGGAAGCAGGAGGAGGAAGGCCAGAAGGGGCACTAGGAAGGGCTTCTAGCAGAAGGTGGGACCACAGCTGAGGCCTGAAGGAAGCAAATGAGGAACGCCCCCCTAGGCCTGGGCAGAGCCAGGGCAAGGGTTTGGCCTGAGGAGGAGAAGGGTCTTATTTATAAACACCCAGGAGGCCCCGGATCCTAGATCTCAAAGCTCAGGAGGGGAACAGAGTCTAGGCATGAAGGACTTCCCGAAGGTAGGAGACAGATGTGGGCAGCTCACACCTGCCACAGTTCAGGACCCATAGCTGGAACAATGAATAAAATCAAAGCCTGTCAGGCCTCAGGGGCCTTCTTGTCCACAGTCATGGCCAGAGATTTTAAGCACGTTGTGAACTTACTAAAGATGGCCATCAAGTGAGTGCGTGTGGCCAGAGGTCTTGTAAATCAGTTTCCAGGGACAAGGAAGTGATAATTTTGCTGTGTGTGGGGCTGCAGCCCCATCTAGAATTTGGGTCTGGGAGCCTCTAGTGAAGATAAACATAAATGAGCTGGATGGGGGGTGGGGGGCCAGGAGAACCATCCAAAAGCATCTGAAGGGGCATCCCAGGGAAAATGAACTTAAGACTTGTTCTCCTTGGTCCAAGAAGGCAAGTCTCTGAGAATTGGCTACAAGTCACCAAGAGACAGATTCAGACTCCTGGAAAGGCTAAGCAGCCCCAGCCCAAAGTAGGAGGGGCTGTGGTAGGGGGAGGGGCCTGTCCTACCTCCCTGGAGGGCTTTAGGCAGGGGCAGAATGACCCTTAGCACCCAGGAGGTGGTCAGGCTGGACGGCCACTCTCGGACTCCGGGGCTGGGGGCACTATTTATTTTGTCTTTCAGGCTGGCAAAGCTCTATGGGGGATTTTCACAGCCAGTGCCAAACGTTTCCTAACCTCGGATGGGCAGACCATCTACTGGCCCTACTGGGCTCCTCTGCCCCCTGCAGGGATGACTCTGGGCAGCTCATTCACAGACCACACAGTCTTAGGGGAGGGGCAAAGCGGAACCCTGAGGCTGGTACCTTCACTTTAATCAGTTTCTGGGGGTTTCGCCTCCGACACCGATTCACTTCAATGGACCGTCTGTTCTTGGGGGCTGCCATCCAGACTACGCTCTCCAGGAAGCTGGGGGTCTCGGAGGGGCCCCGGACATCGGGTGGGGACTGCGAGAGGCCGGGGCCCGGCACAGCTAACGCTGCTCCTAGAAAACCCAACACCTAGGGGTCATTCACTGAAGATAGGGCTCAAGGACGCCGACCCTGCAGACAGGCCGGCCCTTCCCAACACGAGGGGCCGCTGTGGACACTGGACACCGGCTGCCAACAGGCTGGAATCTGCGTCACTTCTGCGCTGAGAGACACTGAGCCCAAAGGGGAGGGGGTGCACGGCTCCCTGGCCCAGGCGGGCCAAGAAGCAGCCCCAGAGAAACTGAGGCAAGACCCGGCCGGGGGGGGGGGGGCGGTAATAGAAACAAACCGACCCTAGCTCAGCCCGTCCGGCCAGGGACGGAAGCACAGCCGGGCTCGAGGCCCAGGGAAAGCGGGCTCCGGGCGGGCTCGTCATGGGGATATGGGGATCCCTCCTGAAGCCTCATCGGGTGGGAGCGGGGGAACGGGGACACACGCAAGGCGCCGGGGCCCCTGCAGCCTGACACTGCCCAGCTCCCTGCGCCCCTTCTCCGCCGGGCACTTCCCCTGGTGCCGAGGCAAACGGGGCGGCTCAGGGTCACCAGGCCGGGAAGCACCAGGCTGGCTCTGAGCCCGAGCCCCTGTACCCCCCGCTGTTATGAGATGGCCCAGGCCCGGCAGGGGGGCAGGGGGCTCGAGGGCTCAGTGTTCCAGGGACCCTGACGGGGCAGGGGGATGCCGGAGGGGAAGGGAGCGAGGGGCAGAAATGCCCCCCCACACACACACCATCACGCGGCCCTGATAAAAGTTGGGCCCACTGAGGTGCGGGGGCGGCCAAGGCGGAGACGCCGAGGCCGGGCCAACGGACACCGACTTGGGCACAGGACCGGGGGCCGGCCCCGCTCCGGCCTGAGCCCGGGACGCCAAGGTCGGCAATGGCTCTCCCTGTCATTCAAGGCTCTGCCCGAAGGCGCTGTGG
>CM053599.1:4370175-4394425 GCA_028646575.1 Pseudocheirus occidentalis
CCGCCCACACTGCCTTCCGCCCTCTGCGCGACCCACGTGAGTGTGCGGTCGCGCGGTCGCGCACGTGCACGCCCCCGCCTCGTAAGACGAGCGCGTCCCCGACCTCGCCTCCCCTGTGTCCCCGTCAGGACGTACCCCAGGAAGGGCCCGGGAAGCCGGCAGAGAGGTCCGAGGGAAGCGCATTCTCCACCCGGGCCCAGCAGTTTTGTAGCAGGCGTGCGGCAGCCGCCGGCCACGCGGGCAGGGTCACCCGCAGGCACGCCAAGGCCAGGGCCATGGCGGCCACGAGAAAGAAGGGGAAGAGAGGACGCACGGGACGGCGGCGGAGGCCTGGCTTCCTGCCGGAGCGCCCGCGCGCGGAGACTTGGGAAGGCGAGGCCTTTTTCCCCGCCCACCTTCCTCGCGGACTACAAGTCCCGGCGTGCTTCACGACCGCGACTAAGGCCACCAATGAGGAGCCGGTGCGCAGGCGGAAGCGGGGCCGGGCCGGGGCGTCGTGCGCAGGCGCAGCGCCTCGGTCCGGCTGCAGCGGGGAAAGATGGCGGAGCGCGGCTACAGCTTCTCGCTGACCACCTTCAGGTAGGGGCGACCTAGTTGACCAGTTCGGTGAGGGCCGGAGGTGGCCGTGGCCCGGGGACGCGGAGCTGCCTCGGCAGTCGGAACTAGGGCGGGAGCCGGGGCCAGCACGTGGATCGGGGCTGGAGCGGGGCCGGCCGTGCCGAGTCACCGTGAGCCCGGTCAGGCCCGGGCCCGAGGCCGCGGGGGTGCGAGGCTGGGGCCAGGGCCGGAGCCGGAGCTGGGGTCGCTGTCGCGGGCGGCGGCGCGTCCGGCCCGGGTCCCCGCAGTTCTCGCCGGCGTCGCTTTCACTTTCTCTTCGGAGACCGCTCGCGTTTCCTGGGCCCCGTCAGGAGCCGGGTGCGAATCCCGACTGGGCCTCCTTTTCTGGGCCCGGCACCGCCGGTGCAGGAGCAGGCGGCCTGAGGAGCGGAGGCGGGTCTGGGGGCCCGAGCCTCGTCTCCGTCAGTCTTTGACCCACGGGGAAACCGAGGCGGGCGTGTGCCGCTGCACTTGAACCCAGGACCCCTGCGCCGCCGGCTGTGGGAAGGGAGCGTTGGGCGTCTGTGTCAGGGGTCGGGGAAAGCGGGCCTGACGCCTACGCGCGGCTTCTCCCGGCTCTCTGTGGAGGGTTTTGTCTTCCCACTGTCGCCTAAAGACAGTTTTCAGTGGTTTTTTAAACGTGTGTTTCTTCATCGGTCACGGTGTGAGGGAAGGACCAGAATAGAAGGGAAAAAACCCAAAGAAAGTGCACGCCCCGCTTCCCTGTGCCTGCGGCCTTCAAACTGTAATTTTGCTGCTGTTATGAATCGCGGTGTAAATCTCTGATACGCAGAATGTGTCTTCATTGTTACAAACTGAACGTAACCCACAGGCTGAAAACCGCTGCCCTAAGAGCATCTTTGGGGGTGAAGCGGGGCGCCGCCCCCTTGTTTTGAGACTGTTCGTCTTTACAGCCTTTATCGCTCCTCTGTGTCAGTCCCTGCCATAGACCCTGAGGGAGCCAGCCCCAAGAGGAGTAGACCTTCCACTCCAGGTGTGGGGACTCGTGGCCCTGCCGGTGTATTCCCAGGTAGAGAGAAGGGAAGCTCAGGTGAGGCACCTGAGGACTGGGAAGAGCCTCAGGCTGTGTTTGTGCTTCGAAATAAGATTGGGATGAGGAGGGAGGGTCCTCCAGGCGTGGAGAGATGGCCAGAGATGGGGAAATGGAGCGGAAGTGTAGAAGAATAACATACAGGATGGAAAAGGATGGGACGAGGTTCTGAAGGACTTGAATTGTTAGGCAGGAGCTTGTATTTGGTCCTATAGGTCAGCAGTTCTCAAAAGTTTTGGTCTCATGACTATTTTATGATCTTAAAAATGAGGACTCCCAAAGAGCTTTTTTTTATTATGTGAATTAGATTTAGGGATGTTTACGCTAATATAGGTATTTACCATATTAGAAATTAAAAAGGAAAGTTTTTGAAAATTAGTATTAAGTAATAATAAACCAGGTGACCCAGTGGGTAAAGTGCTGGACCTGAAATCAGGAAGACTCATCTTCTGGAGTTCAAACCCAACCTCAAACATTTACTAGCTATGTGACCCTGGATAAGTCACTTCTGTTTGCCTCAGTTTTCTCATCTGTAAAATGATCTGGAGAAGGAATGGAAAACCACTCCAATATGTCTATTAAGAAAACCCCAAATGGGGTCACAGAGAGTTGAACAAGATTGAACAACAAATGAAAAATTATGATATTATGATTATTACCCTCCCCAAAGTCAGAGGAGTGGCATTTTAACATAATTTTGAAGAAAATCCAGCCTCACCCAGATAGATAGTTGAGAAAGGAAGGAGTATTTTAGTAGGCAAAAACCATCTTAAAATTACTGTGAAGATAGTTTTGAAGTCAGGTCCCTGCAGGAGGCTACTTGGAGAATAACTGCTCTAAGTGATGAGCAGCAGTGGGTTTGATGACTAACAGGGAGATGATAGTTGTGTGCATTGAGAATCCTTTCAGCTACTATTTGAAGAATGAATTGGAGTGGGGATCACAAATGGTTACAAAGTGTAATGGAGATACCTTTATAACCTGGTCTAGGTTGTTGTGTGAGCTAGACTAGGTGACCTTTGAGAGCCCTTTCAGCTCTCAAATTCTGTGATTTAGAGAGTCTCCTAATGAAGCCTCTGGTGGCTGTCCAGGCAAGAGGTGAGGAGTCTCTGAGATAGACCCATGGCTGTCTGAGTGGATTGTGGCAGCCACACGGAATCTGGCACCTGGTTGTATATGTAGGGTGAGTGAGAAGTAAAGGATGACAGCTTGTCTGAAAACCTCTGCAGCTTGAAGAATGATACCCCCTTTGACAGTCAGTGCACTGCAAAGTGCTGGGGTTACAAAAAGGTAAAAGACAATCCCCACCCTCAAGGGGTTCACAGTTGAATGGGGGAGACTAAGAGCAGATACATCTGTGCAAACAGGATAAATAAAAAGTAATTAAAAAGGGAATGTGTCAGAATCAAGAGGAGTTGGGAAGGGCTTCCTGTACTTGAAGGGACTTGAAGGAAGCTTGGTAGTCATTGGAGGAGGGAGAGCATTCCAGGCTTGAGGGAGAGCCAGAGAGATGAGGGTCTTGCTCATGGAATAGCCAGAGGCCAGTGTCACTGCATTGAAGAGAATATAGTGGGGAATAGAAAGAGAGGGCAGGTTGTGGAGGGCTCTGAATGCCAAGCAGAACATTTTGTATTTGCTTCTGGAGGCCATAGGAAGCCACTGGACGTTATTGAGTGGAGAGAGAGGCTGACACGGTCAGATCTTTGAGGAAAATAATTTTGGTAGCCAGTGGAGAATGGACGCAGGGCAGGCAGACCCACCAACAGGCTATAGCAATGGTCCAGGTATGAGAGGATGAGGGCCAGCACCCAACCAGGGCTAGTGGCAGTTTCAGTGGAAAGAAGGGGCCCATTCAGGAGATGCTGCAGAGGTGAACTGGCGTGTGTTGGTAACATCTGGGATATGGGGGATGAGTGGAGTAAGCAGTCAGGGATGACCCTAGGTTTCAAGCCTGAGGGGCTGGAAGAGTGGTGGTGGAAGATGGTGGTGCCCTTACCAGTAATAGAGAAATTAGAAGGGGGAAGGGTCTAGAGGGAAAGACATGGAGTTCAGTTTGGGACATTTAGTTTTAGATGTCTACTGGATAAGATGGCTGAAAGGTAGTTGAAGATACAAGATTGGAGATCACAGAGTTTGGGGCAGGAAAGGTAGATTTGAGAATCATCAGCATAGAGGGAGATAGGAATTAAATCCATGGGAGCTGATGAAATCGCCAGGTGAAGTATCACAATATAACAGAACCCTTGGGATATCTGTGGTTGGAGGACGAGGTCTGGAGGAGGATCCAGCAGGAGAGATGGAAAGAATCAGAGAGGCAGAAAGAGAACCAGGAGACACCATCTTGAAAACCTGGAGTTCTAGAGGTGTTCAGAAGAGGAGTAAGTTTGGAGGAAAAGATAATGAATTGTGTTTTGGACATGCTGAGTTTGAGATGACCATCTAGTTTTAAATATTGATAAAGAGAGCTGGAGCTTAGGAGAGAGGCTTAGTGTGGCTCTGTAGATCTGGAAGTCATCTGTATGGGGAGAATTGATCCCATGGTTGCTGCTGAAGTCACTGAGAGAAGAACAGAGAGAAAATAGAAGCCATCCCAGGGCAAAATCCTGGGCTGTATTCAGTTAAAAGGCAGAGTGGGGACAATGCTCCAACAGAGGAGACGGGAAAAGAAATTGGAGGGGAGAGGGGGAGAAATGAGGGCAGGCAGTTACCAGAAAATACAGAGAGGACGGTCGCCTGTACAGGGCAGTAGGATTCAAGAATGAGGAGTGAGAAACGGCCACCAGATGTGGCTGTTGAGAGATCCTAGGTACCAAGACAGAAGACCTGGAAGCTGGAAAGTTAGGGGAAAACTGGCTGGAGGGGGTGGGAGGGTCCAGTCAGGTTGGTTGTTCTGGGTTTTTGTTTGGTTTTCTTTTTCTTTAAAGGATCAGGAAAAGGGCCTGTGGGTAGGAGCCTGCAAGGAAGACCTAGTGTCTCTGGAAGAGAGGACAGCTGTGTTAAGAGTGATGTTATAACTCAGCAAGGCAGGAAGGAGAATGATGCTGCCTGTTGTTAGAGGTGAAAAAGTGAGCACAGTGACGCAAAGATGGCCGAATGCTCAGGGTGCCTGCAGTGACAAGTGCTGGGCTCAGGGCCTCTTGAGCAGTTTTGTCATTTACCAAGTTTCATTATAATCACCAAGCTGGGAGCAACAACCAAACCACTTTGCACAAATATACTTGGACAGATGCATGTTAGAGGTCTATTTGACTAGTTTTCCTGGCCTTCTTCAGGAAGGTGTCCCTAACAACTCAGCTGAACAGACATTGATTAAACTTGCACTCCATGCAAGACCACGATGATACCGAGGACCAAGTGAAGCTCCATAAATTCAAGGGGCTTACAGGTAACTCCTGGGAGAGATCCAGGAGGGCCTCACGGAGGTGTACAAGTTTTGCTTTGAGGTTTAGTGAACAGTGTACATTACCTGGGAGCACCTACCCTGTGCAAGGCCTGCCAAGACAGTTGTTGCGTAGAGAGTAACGCTGCATTGTAACAAATTACATGGAGATCCTGCCAGCCTCCCCTCACAGTGGGATTTGACTCTAAATCACTAGGACCTAGAAACAAAATAGTCTCCCTGGCAAATGACTTTTCCTGGGTGTTTTGGTAGTTACATTTTCTGCCAGAGGTTAGACTGAAAACAAGACTGGTAAAGCTCTTTTCCATGAGTGACTTCAGTAGAACAAGACAGTCAATTTTCCTCTCCAGAGTTGCTGAGGAGAGACTCTTAAAACACACCTGTGTATTCCATCTTATAGACCTGAGAAGTGGGTCTTGTTTTTAAATTACTAGCCTAGTTGTTAAGTTACCCCTCGGGTGAGAGATGATCCCCAAATCACCTCTGCTGTAAGGGTCTGCTCCAGGTGTCACCTCTGTGGAAGGAGGAGCCTGTTCACAAGGTCACTGCCGGCTTAGTTGTCCATACATCTTCACATATCACAGCCATAGTGTTGGTGATTAAATTATTTCCTAGGCATATGTAGTAACTTTGTAAAAATGAATCATTTGTAGCTGGCTTAGAATGGCTCATAGACTCATGATCCCCAGGTAACATGTGCTTTAGGGTGTTGGAATGCAGTGGAGAGGTTTGTGTTGATCAGATGTGCCCAGGTGTGTTGGGCAGGGTTGGGGTGGGGGGTGGGGGCGTCGCAGGGAACAGCGATGAGGCTTCCCTGGGTGGCCAAAGACAGCGAAGGCCCCTGCAGAGACCTGGCTATTGATGAGTAGGCCCCACTGACTGGTGTTTTACTCTTTTCAGGTCTGTTGCTAAATCAGTACATTTTGCAAATTTCTTTTTTGCATAATCTACTAGTAATGAACATTCTGCAGGACTCATCTGTTTTAAGCACGCACAGGATAGGAAAGCATCATTTTGGCCTTGGTGTGGAGCTCACACAGTAGAACTGATCTTGGTGGCTCATCTGAGCACCGCGTGTCTCTCTTTCCTCCTAGTCCTTCTGGCAAGCTGGTTCAGATCGAGTATGCCTTGGCGGCCGTAGCTGGAGGAGCCCCTTCCGTTGGGATCAAAGGTAATGGAGCCCAGCCATGCCGGGTCACTTCATGTTTCCTTTGATTTCCGTGTCAGTTCGGATGGTCCTAACGTATTGGTATAATTAGTAATATTTTAAAACTTGGAGCAGATACTTCCTGGGGAGATGGTATTTTGCTTAGAGTGATCCCCATATGAGTTTGAGTCTCTGTTAACTTACTCAGCCCCAGGCACTGTAGTCTTTGGTATCCTTTCATTTCCCTTCTGAGGCCCCTGGAATGTTTTGTATCATTGCTTTTTTTCTAACCTTATAAATCATTTTTCCTTTGAGTTGGTAGTTTGATGATTACATTCTTTTCTTGAACATACAGTCGTAAGTGAAATAACGCTTTTTACTAAGAGCATTTGCCTTTTAGTTTAATGACTGTAGTTGGCTTGAAATTTCATTTTAATATACTACTAAACTTCCATGAAAAGGCAGAATGCCAGTGCTATTTTAAATAGTGTGAATTTCCAGTGAATACAGCAGGCTTGAGTAGTGATTGGGAAATGATTTAATTCCTCAGCTAAGAAAGATAACTTTGAGTGTGGGAACCCAGCAGAAAAGTTCATAAAACGTGGGTAACAAGAAAAGATAGTAACCCAGAGGAGAAAGGGACTCGAGTAATTAGAAAGTTCTGTTAGGTGTTCATTTGTGACAGATGGAGCAAGGTCTCTGAACAGCTGAGCATTGAAGAGTGTTTCCTTTCAGCTGCCAATGGCGTGGTGCTGGCAACAGAGAAAAAGCAGAAATCAATCCTGTATGATGAGAGGAGTGTCCACAAGGTGGAGCCAATCACCAAGCACATTGGCCTGGTCTACAGTGGCATGGGCCCCGACTACAGGTCTGGGGGGAGCAGAGCGGTGCTGGTGGGGACTGAATATCTATAACATGGAAAGGCTACCCCATTTTTTTTTTACCTCTTTTAACAGGGAAGAATTGTAGAATTGCATTGTTTGTGGTGAAAGGCAGGCAGGGTTGGCAGTTAGGCACAAGGAAAGCTAGCTGATGTTCTTGGTTTACCCATGCTGCTTCCTTCTCCATCCCTGCCTCTTCCCTTCTCGGGGTTAGGAGTGGAGGGCCTTGGGGTCCCTCAGAGCACTTTGTATCCTTGTAAGCCCACATACGGCAGGACTAGGAAAGAGATCCTAAGTGATCCCAACATCAGGTCGCTTGGAAACATCCCCTCTTTACAACAGGGATAGGAGCTAGAGCTGTAAGGTCACTGTCCTGGGAACTCCTAGATTAGGACTAGACTAAACCAGACCAGCACCTCCTTGCTGACTCTTCTTTCCCTCCTGCTTGCCAGAGTGCTGGTTCACCGAGCTCGGAAGCTGGCACAGCAGTACTACCTGGTGTACCATGAACCCATCCCTACGGCGCAGCTGGTGCAGAGGGTGGCTTCGGTAATGCAGGAGTACACCCAGTCAGGGTAAGTGCCCTGGATGAAGGTAATATTCTGTTTAAGGGCATCAGCCACTGTAGAGGGTCCCTCACTGTGACTTCTTTGTCACCTTGGTAGTGAAGTATCAATAATGTTCCATTTAGGGAAAACATTTCTTTACTAATTCCCCAGAATCATCACCTGGCTGGTTCGGGGTTTTTAACAAAGCAGAGTTCTCTGCCCATCGTCTGGGGACAGTTTCTCTTGCTCCTCAAAAATACATGGTTATTTGCACAGCCCAGTAGAATCTTAAATCCAGCATTGAGTCGTGTTATTCCACATGGTATCTAGACAGATTGTTTCGCCTGTGCCCAGTGTGTGGGACCTCCCTTGGCTCATTGGCATGGAACTGAAATCCTTTTGTTAAGACCCTGAAACTTCTGTGGCATTCCCACTGAGTGCAGATTTTCAATTCTTTTTATTGGGAGGAAGGAAAAACAAATGGTACAGCACCTTCCAGCTCAGCACAGAACATTGATGTCGTGTTTATTTTTAAAGGGTAACATTTATGAAATTATCAGTGTTGTTTTGTTTCTAAAATCTCACTTGAGACTGATGAGTGTCTTTGTCTTAGAAAGCTCATGGAATAACTTGTGATGTCACTTCCCCCGTGACAGTTAATTTTTCCTTTTCCTTTCTGTAGTGGCGTGCGCCCCTTTGGAGTATCGCTGCTCATCTGTGGGTGGAATGAAGGCCGACCTTATTTATTTCAGTCTGATCCATCTGTGAGTATTAGAGTGTTGTGTGTACATACACTTAATGGTTGAGCCGTAACCATGTTAAAGATGGGGGGGAGGGGTGTTGAAGTCATGGTGTGAGAAAGTCTTTTGAAGCCTCGATCCCTGGGACTTTCTGATGGGGACATGAATGACCTCTGTGACTTCTCTGAGGCTTTGTGTCCAGACCATCTGACCTGCCCACCTAAAGTCATTGTGAGCTAAGCCACCTTGTCAAACTCTGCCTCCAATTTATTTATGATTCATTTATTATAAATTATATTTATCACAAACCCTTACTGTTCGTGTGTACCTTTCGTGGGTGTGATGGTCCTCTGATGTAAAGGCAGCAGTCTTCACACCTGAAGACGTTTAGCACCTTAGGAAACACTGTAAGGAGGAACATGAGGTTGGAGAGTCATGACCTCCATGTGTCAGGCTGGTCCTTGGGCCTCACAGTGCCCTTGTAGCTGCGTCCCCTTCCATCCTTGTCTGAAGGACCAATAAGACACAGCCTGGAGGGAAAGCTTCCAAATGCCTCTCGGTGCCTCCACTGAAGCAAATCTGACCTGTAAAATGACCACGTATGTCACAGCCCACAGCTCTTGATTGCTGTAGACCCCCGCCTCTGCTTAGAGGAGGGGTGTGTATTCTGCTCTGGAGTTAGAATGAAAATGGGCTATCTTGTAGTCACCCAGGGAGGTCGAGTCACCCTGAGTTCTTTATGTGGACTTGTATTTGTTTCTCTCTGGGTCTAGGGCCTTCTAATTATTTTGACCTTCCCTCATGAGTCTTAAACTAATACATTACTTTGGCATATTTCTCAGGAAATTACCATCTCTGTGTTCCCTTAGAATTTAATTGGGCCTGAAAGGACCTAGGCCTGGAGAGATAAGGGTAACTGATGTGAGGTGGCCAGGGGTCATAGGGCTAATAAGAGTTGGAGGCAGGATTTGAATCCAGACCTTCCTGACTCCAAGGTCAGTACCCCTGCCTGCTATACCCTCCTCTAGGCCTTCTTCCCCCTCTACATTACTGAAAAAAGATGATGACCTTTCTAGTGTCTTCAGTAATTGTGGGCATTCTGCCCACTTGTCATGTTCTCTGAATTGTATTTCTAAGGTTTTTTTTGTGTGTAGATTTAAATTCCCTTTATGTAAGCATGTCTTTTTACTCCCCTTTCTAACCAGGGAGCTTACTTTGCTTGGAAAGCTACAGCAATGGGGAAGAATTATGTGAATGGGAAAACTTTTCTTGAGAAAAGGTGGGTGTGCTCTGTCTCCTGGAGGTACCTGTGCCGAGGCTGCCCTTCTGTAGAACTGGTTTAACTGGAGCCACGTGCCCAGAACTAGCCTTACATTTTGGACTGTTAACAAAGCATTTCCACCATCTGCTCCCTGCTTTCCCCCTCCCATTGGACCTGTGACCCTCTAATGAAAGAGGACTGTGTCCCGGGCACCATGTCAAGGGCACCGAGCTCACTGGAACCTCACAGCAGCCCTTCCCTGGGGGATTGGGGCTAGAAGGCAGGTGGCCCTGCACTCTGGTCCACTGCCCCATCATCCTGTTTGTCTCTCTGTGCTCAATTTAGTTACATACAGAGAAGCCTGTGGGTGTCGGTTTGGGGTGGCATTTTAAAATGGTCCAGATAACACAGACTGCTCCATGTAATTGTTCTTCACTACTTTTGTCTTCGGTTCAGAAAGACCCACATTCATTTTTATAATCAAAGATCATTCACTTCAAAGTAAATTTGTCCAGGTCAACTATTTTCAACCCAAAATGTCCTAATTTTATAATATACTTTTATGTCTTGATTGGATGAGCTTTTTTATTTGTAACTTGGGGGCAGCTATTTTTTCCTGCTGGCAGCTATTGCATGGGAGAGAAATTACTGTGACATTGCGAATGAAGTGACAGATTTGCAGCAAATTATAAAATCAGCCGTTCCTTACCAAAATTCATTCCAGGCTTTTGTCTCACATTCAGATACAATGAAGACCTGGAGCTGGAGGACGCCATTCACACGGCCATCCTGACCCTGAAGGTAGATCAGCCTGGGGGGGTAGGGGGCATGCCTGCTGGCCCCTCTGTGGTTGTTGCCTGATTCCCTTCCTGTTAGAGGCCTTGTGTTGATTTCTTTTCTTTTTTAAATTTCCCAGGAAAGCTTTGAAGGGCAGATGACAGAAGACAACATAGAAGTGGGCATCTGCAACGAGGCAGGATTCCGGAGGCTCACGCCCACCGAAGTCAAGGACTACCTGGCAGCCATAGCGTGACGGCCTGGCACCAGAGCACCTCAAGTCCAATCTGAAACGTTTCCACATGTTCGGGGTTTTCTGTTTTTTGCATACTTATTTCTACAGTCAATGGACTGAAGTTTTTTAAAATGATAGGTGTAAATCCTAATAAACAACTCAATCGGGCTGGTTGGAAAATTGTGCTGTTCAGTGTTTGGGGAAAGGGAGCCCCGATGGCCACCGGGCGTCCCAACCCCCTTCCTGTCACCTCCTGGACACCCAATGGGTGTGGGGGTCGGGGGAGGCCAAAGACAACCCCAGTCCTGGCCCCTGCAGAAGTGGGAGGAGATGGGGGGGGGGGTCACGGATGGGGAGAAGGGGCTGAGCAGGTGGGGAGGACCCTCCTGTGAGGGTGTGAGGAGAGCCCCCCCTTGTCCCAGTGCAGAATGGGCAGGGGGTGGCAAGAAGGCTCCCTGATAGTGTGGGGGGGCACCTCCAACAGTGCCCCTGGGCTCCTGGGGAGCAGAAAGACCTAGAAGCTCTTTCCTCTGACCCAGTGGGGTGGGGTGGCAGAAACACGTGCGGAGGAAGGGGGGCACATGGGCAGGTCTTTCCGAGTTCGGGACCCGGGACGGGGGCACCCCAGGCCCTAGGAAGAGAATGCAAGCCGACGGGCCCACGTGGGAACGTCGTCCTGGGAGCCCCTCTAAGCACAAGGGCGGCAGAGGGCTGCTGCGGACCTGGGCTGGGCCTGCGCAGGCGGAGGAGGGAGTGCGCACGCGTGCCTACCGGGGGCACAAAGCACAGGTTGGAGGGGCTGCCCGCGGGGCGTCGCTGCCGAGCTTGGGCGTCCGGGGTGGGGCCGCAGGGGCGAGGCGGGGTGGAGTGGAGCGCGTCACGCTAGGAGCCACGGTAGGAGGCGGACGGAGCGCCAGCGGAGGGTCCGGGCGGCCGCAGGAAGGAGCGCGGCCCCCGCCGCCGGCTGCATGCTTCCAGGTCTCCGGGACGGGGCGGAGGGACGGAGCCACCGGGAGCTCGTGGGTAATGCAAGCGGCGGAGCGGAGCCGCTGCGCATGCGCGCTGCCCGCAAGGAGGGGTGGGGGAGCGGCCCGCGGGCGGGTGCCCTCAGCCAAGATGGCCGCCGGGCCGGCTTCGTGCGCGGACGGGCGCGCGTCCACGGGCGGGGGAATGCCTGGGTCGGCGTCACAGGGAGGGCCACGTGACCGGCGCGTCCCCGCGACGACGGTGGCCGCGGGGAGCGGAGGTGGAGGGGGCCAGGGCCGGTGTCCGCCCGCTGCTCCAGGTGAGGCGCCGTCCTCCTGCCCACGCTCCACCGCCGGCCTGGAGAAACTGAGGCCCAGAGGGACCGGGGCCCCCAGCGGCAAGAGGCGCCTAATTACTTCCCCTCGCCCCCAGTTAGTGTCCCTCTCCAGGCCTTCAGTTAGGCCGCCTCAGGAACCAGTTATTAATCTGCTGGGGTTGGTCTGGGGTGGGACTCGAACTCAAGGCCCAGAGGGAAGTCATCTCAGCCCTTCCCCCTCACTGGCACCAGAGGGGAGGAGAGAGGGGTTTACACCTTTTCCGGAGGTGGGGCCAGCTTCCCCCCTTCCCCCCTTCCAGCCTTGAAGGACACCACAGGAGGCTGGAGAGCTGCAGGCCAGGCTGGCTTCCAGACTTGCAGTTCTGTCGTGCACTCTTCCTGTTTGGCCTGGGCTGGGCCTGCTGCCCACTGCCGCCCACACGCACTCCGGGAGATTTGTGCTTCAAGTCGGAGGGCGCCCCAAACCTCCTCGATCGTGCCCTGCACAGATTGGCTCCTGGGGGCGTCTGCCTGGGGGCCTTGGCCTTCCCCTGGACGTGGGCAGCGAGCGTCCCAAGTGGGCAGGTCTCGCCCACCCCTTTCCTTCCCTGCCTCCAGGCTGGGCCAGTGCAGCTCCCCCCACATGTCCCCTGGTTCTCCCGGCCCCCCCACCCTGTCCGCCCTTCGCGCAGCTCACGGAGCCGAGCTTTTGGTGTCTACATTTACTGGGGAGGAAACTGAGGCAGAGCAGCCACGCGAGTCCGGGTCGGGATGCCCCCGGGGCAGCCCTGACACAGCAGGAGCTCGAAGCTCCTGCTCACAGCCACAGCTGAGGCAGACAGGCCGGGGTCTCTGTGCTCTGTCCCGGAAGGGTTCTGAGTGGACCGTGCGCCCCTGCCCCGCGGCCATCACTGGCCTGGCTACGCCCTCCCACGCCACGCCAGACGCAGTGTTTAGACTCGGGCTCAGGGTCGGAGGTCTATCCATCCTTGGCCTCCCTCTCCCTCCTCCAGCCCCGCTCGGGCATTTACTGGGGTGCAGGGTCGCAGGGTCCTCTGTGGCTCACCTGGGCACCTTCCTCGGCTTGTGGCTCCCGAGGCCAGGCCTGTCCTGACTTCGTGTCCCCAGGGCTTTGCAGAGGTCTCTGGATGTTCCTCCTGCAGAGGGGAGCTCCTGGGGCTGCTGAAGCCTGTAGGGCCTCTGGCATCTGCTCCCCTCCCTCCCTCATCTCTTCCCTGGCTCCGGGGGCTCCGTTGTAAGCTGACTCCCCCAGGAAGGGTCGTTTAGTGGGATGTGTGCCATACCTGGCACCGAGTAAGTGCTGTTGGGTGCTGGAGGACGGTTCTCCCAATGCCTGGGGATTTTTCACCCCTTTGAGGGAAGAGCTTCCTTGTGGGGCTTGGGTTTCCAGCTCTTCTCCTGCTCTCCCAGGCAGTGGGGACTGTTCCCTCATCTGCAGCCGTGGGGATTTGTGGGAAGTGGCTCAGGTTCCAGGCCCCTGGTTCCTACAGCCCCAGCATGCAGGGAGGTCTCTGTGCGTGGTGGAATTGGAGGGTAGGGCTGTGATGGGGCTCTTACCTGTGGGAGCCCACCCCCAGGGCTCAGAGGTTCAGGTGGCTGAGCCTGACCTGGGAGCCCTTTATCCTTGAGTGTCTGCTGTGCCGGGGCACCTTGGCTCTTAATGGTCATTCATCTTGGCACAGCTGGAAGGCCTAGGTCACCACCATGCTTCTCGGAGGCTTTGACTCAGCCGGTTTTTCTTCTCTTTCCATAGCATCGGATAATGCCGCAAGCATGTCTGTGCACACCATGCTTTGTGAGCGCATTGCTGTGGCCGAGGAGCTGATGGAGAGAGCAGAGGCACTTTCGAGATCGAGGAAGGGAGGCGTCGAAGGGGGCGCCAAGCTGTGCAGCAGACTGAAGGCCGAGCTGAAGTTCCTGCACCGGGTGGAGGCGGGCAAGGTGGCCATCAAGGAGTCCCACCTGCAGAGCACCAACCTCACCCACCTCCGTGCCATCGTTGAGTCTGCTGAGAGCCTGGATGAGGTGATCGGAGTCCTCCACGTCTTCGGCTACATAGACCCCGTGGGCGAGAAGCAGAGCCTCGTGGTGGATGTGGTGGCCAACGGCGGCCACACGTGGGTCAAAGCCATAGGCCGAAAGGCTGAGGCCCTGCACAACATCTGGCTGGGCCGGGGCCAGTACGGAGACAAGAGCCTCATCCAGCAGGCTGAGGACTTCCTGCAAGCGAGCTCCCAGCAGCCGGTGCAGTACAGCAACCCACGCATCATCTTCGCCTTCTACAACGGCGTGTCCAGCCCCATGGCCGAGCAGCTGAAGGAGATGGGCATCTCTGTGCGCGGGGACATTGTGGCCGTGAACGCCCCCCTCGAGCGGCCCGAGTGGCTCCCTCTTGGCGATAGCGAGTCTGACGAGGAGGCTCCAGGGCTCTCACAGGCGACCTGCTTCAACCGGGAGAACATAGTAGCCAGCGTGGCTTTCCCCACAGAGGTCAAGGTCAACGTGTGCAGTCGGGTGAACCTGGACATCACGACTCTGATCACGTACGTTTCTGCGCTCAGCTACGGTGGCTGCCACTTTGTCTTCCGAGAGAAGGTGCTGACCGAGCAGGCCGTCCAGGAGCGGAAGGAGCGTGTGCTGCCCCAGCTGGAGGCCTTCATGGCAGACAAGGAGCTGTATGCCTGTGAGTCGGCTGTCAGGGACTTCCAGGCCATTCTGGACACCTTGGGAGGGCCTGGCGAGAGGGAGCGGGCCACCCGGCTCATCGGGCGGATCAGCGTGGTGCCAGACCAGCCCTCTGAACGTGCCTTAAGGCTGGTGACAAGTTCCAAAATCAACAGCCGCTCGCTGACCATTTTTGGAACAGGAGACACTTTAAAAGCTATCACAATGACGGCCAACAGTGGCTTTGTGAGGGCTGCCACCAACCAAGGCGTGAAATTCAGTGTGTTCATCCACCAGCCCAGGGCACTCACCGAGAGCAAAGAGGCCCTTGCCACCCCCTTGCCAAAGAGCTGCCCGACCAGCAGCGAGCGCCGAGGTGGCCTCCTGCCGCCTGCAGGGCCAGCCCTCGGAGGGACGCGGTAGTGACGGATGTCACTTTTCCCGAGGACTGCCATCCACCTGCAGCATCACAGCTGAGGAATCTGCCTCCCAGGTCCTGGGGTTACCAGGGCCCCCACTGTGTGTTTGCACTGAGAGAATAGCCTTTCAGGGTAGTCTGTCTACGCAACACCCTATATTAAATACCCACTTAAAGTCTTCAGAGCTTGGCTGCAGTTTTGTTTTCTTCCGCTGGTTGTTGCCCTGGCTCATTGCTTTGCGTGGGGTGGAGAGTGAGAGAGGAGGTAGCCAAAGAGCCCTGTAAATCGTCTGTGCACAGAGAGGTCGCCAATCAGAGGACCCTGGGCACGGGGTTCCCTGACTCTACTGTGGGAAGAATGAAACCTCCCAGCTTCCAGTTTCTGAGCACTTCATTCTGCTGGTAGCCTGCCTCTGGTTTATCCAGAGTGGTCAGGCTTTAGACAAAGGTTGCAAAGGTTCAGGAGGGAATGAGGAGGAGGAGGGTTCTTGGCACCCTGGGATGCCTGTCTCGTGGAGGAAGGCAGGAGGGAAAGCCGTGCTACTGGCTGTGGTGGGTGAAGGAGAGAGACCCTTAGAGGAGGTGTGACCATCCTTTGGCACCTGCTCCTAGATGCAAGCTTTGTCATGGTGGTTAGGTTTCCAGACCAAGTGCAGGAAACTGGGGGATGCCAGATGAAACTGAAATAACGTGGGATAGGCTTGCTGCCCACCCAGGTCGTCCCTAGCTTGACGTGGGCTTGAGGACAGCGGAGCCCCGCCCTTTGTCTGCAGGAAGGTGGGGAGATGTTCAGCCTTTGCCCGCTGGCCGTCGACCGGCATGTCCACCTCCCCGATTTCCTACTGCCTCACCAACATCTCAGGCCCTTCTGTAGAACCTCAGGGGAGCCAGCACCTCCCAGAGGTGGAGAGGAAGCGCTCTCAGAGAGGGCGACACTGCTCCCTCATGCACTGGATGATTTCCAAGGTCCTGATTCAGGCTCTGATCCCACGTTCAGGCTCCGCAGATTTGGGGCTTTCTTTGGCACCTCAGGCCTCGATCCTTTCCTGTAAGGAGGTGGGATCTGCATTCAAGTTAGGGAGTTTGCAGACAGACTTTTCTGACAAGCCTCTGGGATGCCGGGGGCTTGAGGCCTCACTGGAGGATCTCACCAAGTCACCATCCTGTTGGACTTGCTTAAGCAAGCCAGCTGTGCTCGCGGCCCATCATCATGCCTTGACTGAGGCATTGGAAATGGCTGCCCTGATGTGCTGTACTTGACCTACTGGCCTCTGCTTTCAGACATTCCTCTGTGCTTTCATTTCTAAGACACCTGAATCTCCAACAGAAAAGGAAATAAAATTGCTCAGGGAATAAGCCCAGGAAAAAGGATTAGGAGAGACGGTGGATGAGAATCTCAGGGACTGACAAGCGTGGCCTTGAATCTGTTGAGTTGCAGGCATGGCCTGAGTGGTTTTTTGTCACCTGAGATGGCCTTAGCAGCTGGGAAGCTGGAAGACGCGGCCACTTACCGGCTGTGGGACCTTTGGCGAGACCACTTCTGCCTCACTCTCATCACCTGTGACATGGGGATGATAATGAGGCTGCACCTCGCAGGGTTGTGAGGATCGGAGGAACTGCTGGCGAAGCTCATGGCCCAGGACTTGACACACGGTGGGCGTCAGTCAGTGCTTGTTCTCTTGCCCCCTGGTCATCCTCAAAGCTTCGGGATGTGACTAGCCTTCTTCACACGAGCTCAGGCCTCCTTATCCCATGACTGTGTCGCAGCACAATGCAGTCAGATGCTGTCTCACCCTGTTGGCTTCAAGATCCAATCCTGATCTGTTCATCCCTCTCACAAAGAGCCTTTGCCATCTTTTTTTCTGTTCACTTCCTGTTTACATTTTCTAAATGGAATCTTCCTTTTTTCCATTATCAGGTATATTCCTTTTTTCCTCCCTCCACCCTGAAAAAAACAACCCTTGTAACAAATGAGCAGAGTCAGGAAAAAAAGTCTTCATTGGCCAAGACCAAAGATGGGTGCCTTGCTGTGTATCTGCTTAACTTTTGTGGATAGAATTTGTGTCCATCCCTGTGGGACGCACTGCAAATGCCTCAAGTGAGGAGAGGGGCAGGACGGGGAAGGGGCCAGGGTCTGGGCTGGCTGGGCCAGCTTCTGAACCTTGCTTTATTTTCTCTCCAAGGAGCCTTGCCTAGAAAGCCTGCCTTCGTGCACCGGCCCCCAAGTCGTCTGAGCTGGGGCGCTTTGCACCCCTTCCATTGTCCGCTGGAATGGGTGGGATTGTTCTGTGTCAGGATCTGGAGATTTACCTAGTCCACGTATGTGTAGGCCGTGTTTGTTTGATTATACTCCTGGAATTTGATTGGAATTTTCCACAAAAGGTTTTTCTCTGGATTTGTCAAAATGACTCAGAAGCAACAAGAAGTTATTCCAAATTCCAGCTGGTTCCTGTCTTGATTTGTTTAGATTTTATCTTGCCTCCAGAATGCTTCCCAAATGTCAGCTGTTAGACTGGGGAGTGGGGCGGCAGCCTTGGAATTCCTTACTTGATCCAAGGAGAGAAAGCAATAACCTGGCTGAAAACGACATCTTGAGGAGCTTTCTCCTTTGTTCAGCAGATGCTCAGGGGGTCACTGGCCATTTCCCTTCCTGACAAGTTTTTATCAAGCCACAGGCAGCTTAGCTGATGCATCGCCTTCTGCTCTCGTGAGGGTGGCCAGAATTGAAGGAGTCCGTAAGGCCCAGTGGCTGCCACGAATGCACCCACCTAGTATTGCTAAAGCCGATTCATTGAGAGCCACAGAATGTGCGCGTCGGAAGGCACCTTGGGCCGTCTAATCCAGTTTGTACATCCCCAAAAGCCCCTCTACAACCTCCCTGAAAAGTGGCCACCCAGCCCCCCTGCCCTCAGCTCTGCAGGGCGTCACCATGGTCAGTTCCATTTGTTAGGGAGGTCTTCCTGACACCCAGCCTCAGTTTGCCTCTGGGACGCTGACACCGGCTGCCCCTGGTTCAAGGCTAATCTCCCTTGTTTGACAGCCCTTTGATTGTTACAAATGTCTCTCTGCCCCTCCCCCTTGTTTTCTCCAAGCTAACCACACCGGTTCCCCCGGATTCTTGTATGTCCTGCCAACATTGTGAATGCTCTACATTGATCTGGTTCATTCACCTCTTATCATGGGAAGGGAAACACCAAAAGGTTTAAGTACATTCTCAGTGTTACCCTGTGAGCTGCTGGAGGAAAATATGCCAGTGAAATTCAGGGCCTTTCTCAAGAACCATGGATTTGTATATGTGATCATGAGCCTTCGCTTGACCATGCTTTCAAAACGGCCACAGTGAATGGGGTCCAGGTGGTTGTAATCACAGTGAGGATCTGGGTTCGAATCTGTGGCCTTCCTGTGTGTCCTTAGGGTTCCCCTTTCAGAGTCTTGTTTCCTCATCTGCAGAATAAAGTTTTAGGACTAGATGTCACTATGGTCCCTTCTGGCTTTTAATGTGTTTTTATAACATGCATTTCTAGTCCCCATCCTGCTTGGAACAATGGCAGAAAAGGGGCCCGAGGATGCTAAACATCACTCTGCTTTTATTCCGCCCGCCGTGAAGGTTAATTTACCTGTAGAAGCCTCTTAGTTTGTAACTCCGTCTGCTCCACAGACATTTGACTGATGCAGGGTAGACAGTGAATGAATAGAAAGACAGCCTTTGAGTTATCTTCAGAAAGGAGGATAAAGCAAGTATGTGGCATGGTCTCATCTCATGGGCAAAACCAAAAAGAAACATTGTTTTGTAGGCACCTCGTCCCAAAGTACAAGGAAGCCTACTGTGAAGTAGTTGCTGAGTGAAAAAGGCTCGATTTCCCCAGCCAGGGGTGGGTGAAGATAAAAGGTGAAGGTGGGACCATCCTTGTTTAGCAATGCCGATCCAGGCATGGGGCGAGGCTTGGCAGCTGGCAGAAGAGGCCCCAAACTCCCTTAGCTTTTCCTGGCAGTTGCAGTCTCGATTCAGACCAGGAGGCTGTGCTTATGTATTGGTCTTCAAGCACACCTGAGTGTTCCAGGTTGGTACTAATACTGAGGATGTCTTGCTATTTTAACCCAATATAAATCACAGTTCCCTAGAGTATAAACAGAATTCCACTTGATGCGTCCCTCTGCTCTTTAGGAACAATAAATATTATTTTAAAAACGTCACTGCCATTTTCAAGAACACATTACTGAAGTTGATTTAAAAAAATGAAAGTCGATCACAGTTCAATAAACATCCTCCTCAGCCACAAAACGCACTTTGAATCGTGGCCTCATTCGTTGCAGCCGCCGGATTGGCGTTTCGTCAAGTCCCTTCTTCATCTTTTGGAGTTTCATTTTTCTCATCTCTAACATGGAGATGATGCCATTCAATCCAACCAGGGTTTGTGCAGCACCTGTTGTTTGTCGGACCCTGGTCAGGGGCTGGGAAGGCACAAAGGACCGTGACAGTCCCTGCCCTCAAGGAGCTTACTTTCTAGTGGAAGAACACAGCATCTTTCGGATAACTAAACGTAGAGAATCCACGAGATATGTAATAGCATCAGGGGGCCCCACAAATGAGTGCATCAGGAAGGGCCTGTTAGGAGGTGACAGTGGAGCTGAGCTGGGAAGGGGGGGAGGAAGGACAGCACCCCAGGCCCAGGAGGTAGCCTGGACAAAGAAAGAAATAGGGGTGGGATATCCTGTGCATGGGGAGTGCACAGGGGAGTAATTGGGGCTTAATCCTTCTGGAAAACCACGTGGGCAATGGGCAGCCTTCGGAAACTTGGTGAATAAGGGATTGCTGTGGTCAGAAGTGCTTTAGGAATGTGTCTGCAGCCGAGGGAAGGGTGTGTCACATTCGAGCCTTGTAATGCACTTGATGGATCCTTACAACAGTTCTTCAGGGGAGTCCTGTTATCCCCACCTTACAGAGGGGAGAATTGAGGCAGATAAAGGTTAAATGATGGGTCTGGGGTCACACAGCCAATGAGTGTCTGAGGGTGGATTCGGAACCAGGTTTGCCCAGCGCCAGGCCCAGCACACCATCCAGCGCTCTAGACCGTAAAGGGTGCTAGTTATACCAGTGAAGAGAAGGGGGCAGGTGTCAGATGTGTGAGCCTTGGTCACTGAAAGGTGAAGACTGTTCCTCAGGATAGAGAAATTAGGAGAATGGGTAGGGTAGGGCTGGCAGAGATAGGGGGACCCATGGAGGGCTGGCAGAAATAGGGGAATCCATGGGGTGCTGGGAGAGATAGAGGGACCTGTGGGGTGCTGGGAGACAGGGGGATCTGTGGGGGGCTGGAATAGATAGGGGGATCCATGGAGGGCTGGCAGAAATAGGGAGACCCATGGAGGGCTGGCAGAAATAGAGGAATCCATGGGGTGCTGGGAGACGGGGATCTGTGGGGGGCTGGCAGAAATAGGGAGACCCATGAGGGCTGGAAGAGATAGGGAGACTTATGGGGGACTGGCAGAGATAGAGGAATCCATCTTGGACCTGTTGAGTTTGACATGCAGGCAGGACATCTGAGTGAAGGTGTCTTGCATGGAGCCAGGACTGCTGTGAGCACTAGACTGATGCCAGAAATGATTTTCTTTGTCATTGCAGTTTGTGGTGTGTGTGTGTGTGTGTGTGTGTGATTGCCGTGCTGTGTGTGTGTGTGATTGCTGTGGTGTGTGTCTGTGTGTGATTGCCGTGGTGTGTGTGTGTCTTTGTGTGTGTGATTGCTGTGGTGTGTGTGTCTGTGTGTGTGATTGCTGTGGTGTGTGTGTGTCTGTGTGTGTGTGATTGCCGTGGTGTGTGTGTCTGTGTGTGTGATTGCCGTGGTGTGTGTGTGTCTTTGTGTTTGTGATTGCCGTGGTGTGTGTCTGTGTGTATGTCTGTGTGTGTGTGTCTGTGTGTGTCTGTGTCTGTGACTGCCATGTCTTCTGTCAGTCTGCCTTTGGGGAAGTCTCTCCAGATCAGCCACGCTCCACTGCTTCTCCCCTCCAGATGTCTGGCAGGTTCTCGCAGGAAGGGATCAGTGTAGACATCTGGAGTCAAGTCTCCCAGATCTGGGACTTGTTAGTAGGTCAGGAAGTAAACCCTTTGCATGTAAAATGGTTTCCGTTAAGGAAACAATCCCTTTGCTCTCTCACCCGAAGATGTTTAAACGGCGTCCTCAGAAGCACGCTTAGGGATTGAAGGCAGTTAAAGACAAACCCACAGTAAGGTCTCTGGACAAGTCTGTTCTAGACCAAGGGCAGGGGCGACCCCTGCAAGGTCTCTCTGCCTGGGGAAGGAAATGCTTAGCGGGCAAGAGTGTGCACACATGCCACACTCCCTGCTGCCTCTGCTACAGTGCTAATAATGGAAGAACAGAGGGACAGCTTCTTGTCTGCCAAAGTTCCCCATAGAAGGGTGATAATGGGAGCCCAAAAGGCCCATTGCTTGATGCTTTGGAGGTGTGGAGAGCTGGGGGAAGGGGGCCTGTGTACTTCGGGTGTGATGGGGGACAGAGATCTCTGTGCTCCCCGGTTGGTCACATGAGCTGGAGGAAGTTACATTGCCTTCCTCAGCTGTAAAATAAGACAGTTTTTACTAAATCCGTGTTTGCCACCTTAATTTGGCCAATTTTAGCTTGAAGAAGGCCCATCTGGAAGCTGGGGGTGGGTTCTGGGAGCAGTCTGTGAGTGTCACCCCCTCAGTGTTCTTGTCCCAGCGGGATGAGCTGACTCTTGTCGCTCTATCTTATGTGCCATCTCTCACTGTGTATCCTGAAGGACAGGACTGACTGTTCAGCTGGAGGCCACCGTTTGAAAAGATTTTTTTTCCCCACATCCATTTGTTTTTTTCTCATATGGATCATTAAGCTGATTTCCCAAGTCCCCATTGATCTCATTTAGGAGATTCCATAAATTCTGGAGCTTGATAGGGCCAGCCCAATGTCATTCACAAGCAGGAGCAGCCAGGGAACCTCACCAGCGATGGGGCCCCCTCTTCCACTAGAACCCCATGGAGGACATCCTATGTGATGGGACCCAGCACCCCTGGTGAGCATGCATTCCTCCCTGCTAGGGTCCCCTCACTGTGAGTGGTCACTGGAACATCAGAGCTCTCAGTGGTTTCCTCAGTAGACCTCATGTGAACTTCCTGTGTACGTGAGGGACACACAGTTTGGAGGGGAACTTTGAGGTGACATTTTGCACTCCCCAGTCAAATGACACAACTTATTTACTTACCTACAGACAATAAATGTAGTGGGATCTTGTGTTCTCTGCACCTTTCATTAAACTGGGGGAGTAAAGATGAGACTGGCAATGGAACAGTGTTTCACAAAATCTGCGTGTTCCCTTCTGTTTTCATCAAGGCTGCCCTCAATACATGTGTAGATCCTTCTCGTAAGGAATTACGTCTACATCTAGGGTAATAGCTGTTGGTGTCTTCTTAATCTCACTTTTTTGGTAGTAATGCCATCTGACTTTTTCCCCAGTTTTAAAAATTATCCCCTCCCTAAAATACTTTTGAAAATAATCCCACAAGGATTTCTCTACATCAGATATGCTCTGTGCATACTTGCTTTGGTCTATCTGTTCTTTTTCCAGTTTTGTCCCCATCAGGGACTGAGGTGTTAAAAGTCCTACTGTGTGATGCTGCTATAATTGATTATGGAAGGCTCTCTATGAGCGCACCAATGGGTGTGTCCCACCCTCTGCTAACAGACCCGCTGGTGGCCTCTGTGAATGCTCTGTCTGATGGGGCTTGACTGGCTCCTTGCTAAGCTCTCTGTAGTCTTGGTTTTTCATTTTTTTTTTAACCTCTAATGCTTTTTCATGGTCTTGGGAGGAGGTGTTGCTATGGTCTGCCATTTTCCTCTGGCCTGGTTAGAGTCTAAACTGTTGTTTCCTTTAGCTGCCATTTGTCTCAGCTTGGCAACGATGCCCAGGGCCTACCTACTGTCTAAGGCATTTTCTGGGCTGCTTTGGCCTTCTCCTTGTGAAAAATGCTTCCCACGATTTAGGCTTCTTTAAGAACTTGTGATAAGTTATGGCTGTTTCTTCAACATTTTCTCACTCTCAATACCTCTCTTCCCCTCTCCTGCCCTCCTCCTACCTTCTTTCCTCCCCTCTCCCTCCTCCCCTTTTTTCTTTTTTTGCAGGGGGGAAGGTGGGGCAATTGGGATTAAGTGACTTGTCCAAGGTCACATGGCTAGTAAGTGTTAAGTGTCCAAGGTCACATTTGAACTCAGGTCCTCCTGACTCCAGGGCTGGTGCTCTATTCCCTGCGCCACCTCGCCATCCCTTTAAAAAAAATTTAATTTTAAATTTTAACATTTATTTCCATAAGCTTTTGAGTTTTAAATTTTCTTTGCCAAAGTTCTTTCTCTGGATGTGGACAGCGTTTTTCATCATGAGTCTTTTGGAGCTGTCTTAGATCCTTCATTCCTGAGAAGAGCTAAGTCTATCAAAGTCAGTCATTGCACATTGTGGATGTTACTATGTATAATGTTCTGCTCACTTCACTCAGCATCAGTTCACATAAATCATTCACAGTTGATCATTGCTACAATGTTGCTCTCACTGGATACAATGTCCTCCTGGTTCTGCTCACTTCACTCTGCATCAGTTCATAGAAGTCTTTCCAGGATTTTCTGAAGTCTGTCTGCTCATCATTTCTTACAGCACAATAGCATTCCCTTACATCCATTGTTTAGCCATTCCCCATGATGGGCATCCCCTCCGTTTCCAATTCTTTTTTTTTAATTTTAATTTATTTTCTTGGTTACAGCATTCATTTCCACAAGGTTTTGAGTTACAAATTTTCTCCCCTTCTTTCGCCTACCCCCCAGCCCAAAACATTGATCCCACCATAAAGCCTCTCTCACAATCTGTTCCCTTTTATGTCCTCCTCCAATGACCCTCTAGCTTTCTAGTAGGGCAGGGAGAGTCTCCCTGTCCCCATCCCTGTATGTATTGTTTCCCAGTTGCATTTGATTGTATAGCTTTAAATTCTAGATTCTTGCAATTCCTCCCCTGTCACCCACTCCCACTGGAAGAAGCAGCAATTCAATACAGGCTGTACATGTGTAATTATGCAGGACATCTCCATGATGGGCAAATTGTTAGAGGCTGATTGTATGTCCCTTCTTCCTATCCTGCACCCCCCACCTTGTTTTGTTCTCTACACTGTCCCTGTCCCTTTACTGAAGTGTGTGCTTCTCACAACCCTCTCCCCCA
>CM053599.1:4394925-4418036 GCA_028646575.1 Pseudocheirus occidentalis
ATTGCCTATCATGCCTGCTGATAGTTTTATTTTTATTTTTATTTTTTATTTTTTGCTTTTTGGAGGGCACTTGGGTTTAAGTGACTTGTCCAAGGTCACATGGCTAGTTTTTGTGTTAAGTGTTTGAGGCTGGATTTGAACTCAGGTCCTCCTGACTCCAGGGCTGGTGCTCTATTCACTGCGTCACCTAACCACCCCCTGTGGATGGTTTTAGATAGATACTGCTTATCATTTTAAAGTAAGCTCCATTTATCCCTGTGCTCTCTAGTGTTTTAATAGGAGTGGGTGCTATATTTTGTCAAAAGCTTTTCCTGCATCTATTGAGACAATTATATGGTTTTTTAAAGTTTTGCTATTAATATAGTCAATTATGCTGATAGTTTTCCTAATATTAAGCCAAACCTGCATTCATGGCCATAGAGTATTATCTCACCTGGTCATAGTGTATTATCCTCATGATAAATTGCTGTAATCTCTTTACTAATATTTTATTTAAAATTTTTTGCATCAGTATTCATTAGGGAAATTGTATGTCCAATTCATTAATCTGTTATTTCTCTATTTTATTCATGTAAGAATTTAGAGATATAAATTTCCCCTAAGAATTGCTTTGTTTGAATCCCATAAATTTTGGTATGTTATCTCATTATTGTCATTCTCTTTGATTAAATTGTTGATTGTTGCTATGATTTATTGTTTGATCCACTCTTTCTTTAGGATTATATTTTTAAATTTAGAATTAGTTTTTAACCTGTCTTTCCATGGACATTTATTACATATACTTTTTAAACTTACATTGTTATTTGAAAATGATATTTCTGCCTTTCTGCATTTGATTGTGAGGTTTTAATGTCATAATGCAAGGTCAATTTTTGTGTAGGTGCCATGTAACACTGAGAAAAAGTTATGTTTCTTTCTAGTCCTGTTCAATTTTCTCCAGAAGTCTATCATATCTAATTTCTAAAATTCCATTCAACTCCTTACCTTCTTTCTTGTTTATTTTGTGGTTAGATTTATCTAGTTCTGAGAGGAGGAGATTGAAGTGCTCCACTAGTTTAGTTTTGCTGTCTATTTCTCCCTATAACTCACTTAACTTCTCCCCTAAGAATCTAAATGCTATACCATTGTTTTTTGTTTTTTGCTTTTTGGAGGGGGGAAGGTAGGGCAATTGGGGTTAAGTGACTTGCCCAAAGTCACACAGCTAGCTTTTGTGTTAAGTATATGAAGCTGAATTTGAACTCAGTTCCTCCTAAGTCCAGGTCCAGTGCTCTATTCACTGCATCACAAAGCCACCCCCTTTTTTATTTTTAATTTTTTTGTTTTTTTATGTGATGCAATACCATTTGATGCATATATGTTCAATATTGATATTACTTCATTGTCTATGGCACCTTTTAGCAGGATATAGTTTCTTTGCTTATCTCTTTTAATTAGATCTATTTTTGCTTTTGCTTTGTCTGAGATCAGGATTGCTTCCGCTACTTTTTTATTTTTACTTCATCTGAAGCATATATACATATGTGTGTGTGTGTGTGTGTGTGTGTGTGTGTGTGTGTATTCTGCTAGCTGCTTCCATCTTAAGGGAGAGTTCATCCCATTCACATTCACAGTTATGATTACTATGTTCTTCCATCCTATTTTCCCCTTGTTTATACTCTTCTCTCTTCTTTTGCCCTGCCCCTCTTTTGTTGGTTGGTTCTTTTAAAAAACAGTAGAACAAAAAACCAAGTTAAAGGCTCTGCTCAACAAATATTTCCCAAGTATACAACAAAAATCATGAAAGATTCCATAAGATATGAAATGACAGATGTCTCTTGGACAGCTCTGGTTATCTATGTTAATCAAGCCTTAAAGTGGTAAGATGTGCTTGTCAAAGGTATTCTGCCTTTGTCTTTGAGACCATACACTACAGAACTCAAAAGAAAGAGTCTTCATCTACACAAAATCTATATGATCCTTTGACATTCATGTAATGCCAAAAGATAAATAAGAAAACCCATTTCACATTGTGTAGATGACCACCTACCCCCAATGTCATAAAGGATTTTTAGGAGGACATGAACAAAGGATGCACAAGATGAGATGGCATGGATGGGTTGTGATCTGTAACATTGGGGTGAGTATACACATTGATGGAATCTCAGATTCATTAAAACACCCCAGGAGTGAGAAAACTGAAATGGACAAAGGTGAAAGCACAACTTTTCAACTATTAAATGGAGGAAGTCCATGAGGTGGAAGAACACCATACTCAGAGAGACACACATCTCATCATGGGTTGGATCATGGAGAATTGATTCAGTGTCAAGTTTACTGAAAATGTGTTTGACCAGATATCTAATCCACAAAATCAAGCAAAACTCAGGTGTATGAGGGAGTAGAAAATGCAGTATAGAGTGCATTAAGTTCTCCCTTAAACAGTCATCTGTAGATAAGCTAGAAGCAAAAGGCAATAATAATGGTTTGTAAAACTTGGCACTTGCTGGAAGAATAACTATAGGAGTAAGCAGTGTTGCCAGGCTACAGAATCTGGAGAAAGGATGGGAACAGAAGGATGGGAGGGGAGCTACGCTGTTTGGGAGGGAAAGCAAACTGGAAGTTGGGGAAGAAATCTTTCTTGACAAGTGAAATGATAAGATGGAACCTCTGTGAGTAGAAAATCACTGTGTGAGTAATTGCAGTCCTGTTTATCTATTGGGATATGTTGAGCCTAAGATGGAAACACTCAATTAGATGTTAGATGATGTCAAATTCACCTGGGTAGTGGTAACCAACATCACTGAAGTCCTCCTATGGCCTTTTATCATAATTTGGACTCTGAGCTTGGACTCTGGGCTCTCAAAGACCAGGTTGGCAGAGCACTAGCTCTAATAGGTCCTACTGAGTTAGACAGGTTCAAGTTGGACCCCATAGTGTTTGGACAAGCCTACCTATGTATGTACTCAGGGTCGTCACCAAACTGACCATGGAGTGATAACATTTTTAGCCCCAGAAGCTCAACAATGTTGTCTGTCCAAACATACAGGGATTATGAAGAAAGTATCCATGCCAGTGAGAGTCACAGATCCTGGATGATGAAATAGAGAAAACCAGAACTCATGGAGACTGCTCTTTGTGGAGCATAATGTAATGAAGCTATAAATAAATGATAATAATATAAGTTCATAGGTTCACACAGAGACTAAAAAGCAATTTATTAAATCCTGCCTAGGGAAAAGAGAAAATTAGAAAAAATAATAGAAGACTACATCAGTGATAATGACAATATAGTTATGACATATGTGAAGCTCTGGGATTCTGCCAAAGCTGTATTGAGAGGCAAATTTATAATAAGGAAAGCCTGTAGCAAGCACAGATTAAAAAGAGAAACTTAACAGATCAAATATGTCCTTTACAAATTTGAGAAAGAAGCGAAGCAACAACCAACAGAATACCAAAACACAGAAATAATCAAGAACAGTGATTAATAAAGCTGAAAATTAGAAAACCACTGAAATGAGAAATAAAGCCAAGAGATAAAAAATAAAGTAACAAATACAATTTTCAAAAGGGAAAGGAAATCCAAATTACCAAAATAAAAAAGGAGAAAAAGGAGCTCATAAATGTGAGAGAGAAAGAAAGAAAGAAAGAAAGAAAGAAAGAAAGAAAGAAAGAAAGAAAAAGAAAGAGAGGGAAGGAGGGAGGGAGGAAGGAAGGAAGGAAGACTGAAGGAAAAAAGGAAGAATGTGATCAGAGACTTTTATATAGAGCTGTCTGTGAATAAATTTGAAAATTTAAAAGGAATTAATATTTACCACAAATGTAAAAATATCATGTTTGTTTTAAACAACTTCACCTATGGGCCCAGTAATTGATTGTGACAGCTGGCTAAGGACCAGCCTTGCTAAGTTTAGAAAGTGTTGTTACCAGTTTGGCTGCAGGGGGAACAAAACCCCCAAATAAACCAGCTGAAATGGAATACCTAGAGAGATGACTCTCAGGAGGAGAACAAGGCTGGTCATGAAAATACCACCCTATGAAAAGGCAAGAGGAGCAGGGAAGTCTGCCAGGCCCTCACGGCACAGATACTAGAGAAATACAATAGGCTTCCCAAGTCTTTCTACAGGACAATAAAAATGTGATCCCCAAACTCGGCAAAGGTAAGGCTGATAAAGAGAATTATTGGGTAATTTCTGAATGAGTGCAGTACTCACAGAGATTGCAGTGGGATATCATCAGCAAATTATTTATTCTATCCAAGAAGGATTTATGAGTAAAATGCAATTAAAGTTTTGCCCCTAGAATAAGAATCACCCCCATAAAATAAAAACCTAAATTATCACGTGATTGGTAAAGAGAAAGACTACAATAAAATACTGTGTTCACTCATGGTAAACATATTTTAAAAAATAGAAATAGAAAAAATTGTATTTTAGGATCAGACTTCAGAGAGCACCTCATCCGGTCCCTTCATTTTCAAGGAGGGAAGTGAGTTCCAGAGAAACTGAGTTGCCTTGCCCAAGTTAATTTTGAGTTGACTTGCCTCAGGTTACACCAATGGTCTATAACAGAACTGGCATTTGAATTTAGGTTCTGATACCAAATTCAGCACTTTCCTCACTACTTGTATGCCCCATGCTTTCTCTGTCTTTAACATGATATATATTTATACACACAGACATACACACACAGACATACACACACAGATGCATACACATACACAATGCACATACATCCACAGAGAGAGAGACATATACACACAGAACCCCCCCCCCACACACACACAACCACTAAATTTAATTTTAAATACAGAAGAACATGCCAGGTATTCCCATTCAAAGCAGATGGAAAGCAGAGCTGTCCACCCCTGCTGTATGACAAGGTGCTAAAATTGTTAGCTATGACACTAAGTCATGAAAGGGAGAGAAAATGATCAAGCCAAGCAGTGAAGAAGCACTATCAGCTCCATTCTCATGGATGGAGGGGAGCATGGGTGAGCAAGGATCTGGGCAGGGTTGGTGGATAAAGTATCCAGGACATACATGTTAGCTACCCCATGACTACGGGCAATGGATCATTTCTCCACTTCTCAGTCTCCTCATCTGTAAAAATGGGACTAATAAGACCTACATTACAGGGTCATACAGAGCATTTTGTATTAGATCCTGGAAGTGATAGGGAGCCACTAGAGTTTAAGGAATGACAGGTGATCTAGTCAGACATGTGCTTTGGTGGCTGAATGGAGAATGGACTGGAGTGGAGAGATAGGGGAGGAAGGTACACCCACCTGCAGCTATTGCAGTGATCTGGGTGTGAGGTGATACCAGGTTGGGGGCAGTGTCAGAGGAGGAAAGGGGGCATATACAAGAGATGCTACAGAGGTGAAAGTGACAAGATAACAACAGATTGGATATGGGGGGTTGGAGAACGAGGAAGACAAGATACCTGTTAGGTTGTGAGCCTGAAGGACTGGAAAGATGGTGTTGCCCTCTATAGCAATAGGGAAGGTATGGGACGGGGCGGGGGGTTAACAGAAAAAGATAATGAGTTCTACTTTGAACATATTGAGTTTAAAATGTCTGCTGGACATTTAGGGAAGATCATAGGTGGTTTAGTGACTAAGGTGCCAGGCCTGGTACCCGGAAGACTAATTTTCCTGAGTTCAAATCTGGCCTCAAACACATACTGGCTGTGTGACCCTGGGCAAGTCACTTAACTCTGCCTCATTTTCCTCATCTGTAAAATGAGCTGGAGAAGAGAATGGCAAACCATTCCAGTATTTTTGTCAAAAAAAAAAACCAAGTGGTGTCAAGAAGGACTAGATATAACGGAAAATGACTCAACAGCTGGAATCCCGTGTGAGACATCTGAGAGGCGAGCAGAGATGCTGGAGTGGGGGCAGCAGAGAGGCAGGGACAGGACAGCTAGATGTGAGGATCGCTGGCATAGAAACAGACACTAGATCCATGGGAATGGACAAGATCATCAAATGGAGTAGTATAGAGGAACAAGACCCTGGACAGAACCCCAAAGGACTTGTACAGCTGAAAGCGTGATCTGGAAGAGGATCCATCAAAGAGATGCATAAGGAGTGGTCAGATAGGTGGGAGGATAACCAGTAGAGAAAGGTGCCCTAAAAACCTAGAAAGGAGAGATCATCAAGGTAGAGCGTGACCAAAAATGCCAAAGACTCCAGAGAGGCAACAGGAACGAGCATTTAGAAAAGCCAACTAAGGAATCGTTAGTAAGTTTGTGAGGAGCAGTGTCAGTGGAGTGATAAGATCAGAAGTCAGATTGTAAGGGGTTAAGAAGACAGTAGAGGAGAAAAAGTAGAGGCATCTATTGCAGTTGGTCTTCTCAAGGAGTGTAGCTACAAAAGTCAAAACTTTTAAAAGGAGGGACAACTAGGTGGTGTTACAGGGGATAAAGCACCAGTCCTGGAGTCAGGAGGACCTCCATTCAAATCTGGCCTCAGACACTTACCAACTGTGTGACCCTGGACAATCAATTAACCCCAAAAGCCTAAAAAAAAGTTACAACAGGAAAGTCAGCTGGGATGGAAGGATCAAGAGAAGATTTTTTTAAGAATGGAGGAGACATAGTTATGTTTGTAGGTAGTGGAAAAAGAGCCAGGAGAAAGGGAGAGATTGGAAAATGGTAGGGATAAAAGAGTGGCACAGTATGTTGAGAAAGACAAGATGGAATAGGATCACTTGAAGACGTAGAGGATTTAGTCTTGGTCAGGACAGGAGTCACATCTTGGTTATGGGCGAAGGAAGAGAGGAGGACAGAAACCACCCAAGTGATAGGAGAGAAGGAAGAAGGAGAAGAGAGGGGACAGTCAGGAGAAGATCATAAGCAAATAACTATCAAAGTGGCTGGGCATGAGAGGGTTTTTACTGGGGCTGGGGGAGTGGTCTGGACTGGTTGTTTTATCAGGTCAAAGAGCTAATTCCAAGGCAAGGAAACTTTCTTTGCTCATGTAGCTCAGCAACAATTATGAAATCTCAGTGTTGCCTTAGAGAGGTTAAGTAACTTGCCCAGGTCCACACAACCAGCATGAGAAAACCCCACAAAAACCTTTGCCCTTTGTCTCTATTCCATTTGCAAAACCAGGGGAAAACTGACAGAAAGGGAAATAGTTTCCAACCAAGAATAACAAGCACCAAATATCAGCCCACTAATCTTCAGAGACCTACGAGAGATCTATATAAATACAACTTGACAATGACTTTGACAGAAACTGAGGAATGATGAGAGTAACAGCTGATGTTTATGTAACACTCATTATGTGCCAGGGCCAGTGCTCAGCACTTTATGATGATCTCACTGGATCCTCGTAAGGACCCTGGGAAGTAGGTGTCATTATCCCCATGTTATAGATGAGGAAACTGAGACTGACAGAAGCTAAGTGACTTGCCCAAGGTAAGTGTCTAAGGCCAGATTTGAACTCAGTTCTTCCTGACTCCAGACCCTAGGCACTTTACCCACTGGGCAACCTAGCTATAAGTGAAAGGCCATCTCCCCAACATGGTTAGGTCACGCAAATATAATGAAAAATGTCTCTACTTCCCAAATAAACTTGTAGATTTTGTATAATACAAACAAAAATATCAACTATGGACTTTTTTGAATCAAATAAAGTCCTAAGACAGTTTATATAGAAAACCTAATGGGTAAGAGCATGATGAAGAGTTGCAGAGGAAAGGAGGTAACTGATGAGGGGAAACTTACCTTCCAGAGGTCAAGGTGAATAATGAAGTAGTAATTACAAAAACTGTCTGGTACCAGAAAAAAATACTAAGAAAACAGATCAATGAAAATGAAGAGAGCATCTGAAAATAGCAACTAATATATACATTTGAGAAACCCAGGAATGAAAACCAAGAGGAAATAGAATCATTAAAAACTACTGGGAAAAGGAACAAGCTGTAGGAGGAAGTGTGCATTCCATATATCACATATTACAATGCACTTTGATAGGATCAATGATAAATATATAAAACAACCACTTCTTAAAAGAACTAGAAGAACAAAAAGTAAAATATGTGTTTCAATTTTAGAGAAGAGAAAGAATTTTATCCTTCAAAATAAATGGAAGAAATTTGATTATTCAAGCTTAAGAGGATTTGGTAGAAGAAAAAACACAAATAAAAAATTTAAGAAATTTAAGAAATATTCACAATAAATATATCTAACAAAGCTCTAACATGTAGATATGATAGATGTGTATAAAACTAATACTAATATACAGTATCCAATGGAGAAATGATCAAAGGACTATGATATCAAATCAACTCTACCATTCCTGGATGGAGCATGTCAATCGGCTCCCCTTTGTCCCACTCACCCTTGCCCCACCACATACATACTCTTGGCCACCAGTGTTCCAGTCTATTTAACAAATTACCATTGATTAGCTTATACAAAAGCATATTCACTTTGAAGACATATCAAAAAGAGAAGCATAAACATTTCCCCCAACTCCTTAGAGGTTCACCCTCCCTCATACCACCTCAGTCTCTAGGGAGAGCAGGCTCGCTGTTATTGTTGTTCTTACATAGCATTGGTCCCCCAAGTTTGCATCCAAATACAGCATCACTTCTGGATGAGCTCTCATCTCTGTCACCACTGATCTAAGTCTCAAGGGAACTTCTCACTCCTCTGGGACATAGGAAGTGCTTAATAATTGCAGCATCTACTAATTTGAGAGCTTCTAAACTGTACCCACTGGCTGCAAACCCCAACAAGGACTCAGCTACTGAATCTGATGGTGGTTCTCTCCCCTGAGCTTTCCAAACCCACAAGGTTATAGCCCTCTCTTCCACCAAAAGTGAAAATAAAAAGAGCTGAGACCCCTAGTCATGGGCCATAAGCAAGCCTTGAGTGTAGAAGGTCCCAGACCTCTCCTCTGCAGCATTGTCTTTCACCAGAACAACTCAGTCTAGGGGAAGTTGAGTCTAGGGAGGGATGAGGTTCTGGTTAACAAATGTTTTTTGTATGTACCCCCAATTCTGGTTCCACAACCAATCAAAGAAGCTTCTCACCACTTGGTCAGCAGTCAGTCACCTAGAACTTCCTAAGTATGTTTCTTGGTACAGTAGATGGAGCACTGGACATGGAGTCAGAAACACCTGAGATCAAATCCAGTCTCAGATGCTTTCTAGCTGTCTGACTGTGGGCAGGCCTGTTAGCCTCAGTTTCTCCATCTGTAAAATTGGGATAATAATACTTTCCTCTCAGGATTGCTGCAAAGAAGAACTGAGATATCTATAAAATGCCAAAAACTTTAATATGTTATAAAGAGTGAGCTATTGTTGTCATTGTTGTAGCTGTTATGATTATTTCCTCTTTTGTGACTAATTTGAATCTGCTTATTTGTAAATACTTTTTAAGAAACTACATACTTAGTTCTTCAATTTTTTTTGATATTTTTGTTAACGTATGACCTTAGAGTGAGGCAGCTTGGTATAGCTGGAAGTCTCTTGTTCTTTTATCTCTATTGAATTTTCTTTTGTTTTCAAAAAACGGTCTATAAAACCAAAGAAATTAATTACTTATATTTTTCTTGATTAATTGGGCTTATTTGCCTTGAGTTTGAATGTTTACAAATCCAGCTGTCTGTTTATTTACTTAATTTATAGGAGACACACTATTTGTGTCTGTATTATTACAAGAGTGACTCAAATTTTTCTCTTTTGTTGAAGGTCCTTCTATTTTCCTTTACTATTATTCATGACTTTACATGATGTGTTATTTGGGGTGTCAAACTGACTTCCTTTGCTTTTTAGAATGACATATTCCCTTCTTTTCTCCACATTCTCATGTCTGTGAAGTAATCTTGTTTTATTTCAATTAGCATGTCTTAATAGCTGAAGATTCCTTCCCCTCCCCCACCCAATGACTGTACAATGTGTTGCTTTGTATGAAAATTATGAAATTTAACTACTACATGCTCTAGACAATCAAGTGCATGATTATCCTCAGGGAGCGATATGTGGATAAAAGTGGGATGGATTTTGTTGTCTGTGCACAAAAGTTCTGACCCTTTTTTCTTATATTCTTTATTGCAATTTGAAATTCAAGTATTTTTTAGTGTATTTTCTTTTTCTAGAAAATGACTTTTTTTTAGTTATCTCTGTGCATCCTGTCTTTAAGTTTCCTTCTTTTGGCTTGCCTTGATTTCATATGTTTATTTAAAGTTGCTCACTTTTTGCTTCCCTTCAGCAAAATTGTTTTCCATTTTTGTATCCCAAATCTGTCATTCTCTTTTTCAGAATCTCTGTTCCAGAAAGATTCTCTGTCATGTTTTCTTTTTCTTCCCCCCCCCAGCCTGCTTTGTCTTCAATTATGCATTGCAAGTTCGAATTTCTAACAAAATTTTGTTTTGAATATCATTTTTAAAATTTTTTTCTATTTGAACTATCCTGGAGTTTCCTATTGTTTCATGATTTTGGGAAAGTCCAATGGATTATCTTTTTTTCTAATTAGGGAATTTTGTTTTATTTCTATTCATAGTATAATGGCTATTCCTGGTGCTTTGCCCTCTCTTTCAATTTTCCATTTTTCTTTTTTTCTTTATGGGTATCTCTATGGGTTTATTTATTTATTTATTTTACTTCACTTGACACTCAAGTTTTCTCCCCTGGATTCTTTCAGCCTTTGTCTTGGATTCTAGGTAGTTTTTCTCCTCATTCATGGACTTTCTCACCTTTCCATTGTTATACAGACCCCTGAGGTTGGTGTTCTCAACCTTCTCATCTAGTAAGTAGGCTATGCGAGCTGTATCTGGGTCCCTTCCCAGATAAACTTTGGGGGGGGGGAAGAACTGCCTCCAGCCATGTTTCTAGAGTCTTCTCCCTTAGCCAAAGGAGGACTTTCCCCTTTAGCCAGCCCTGTAGTATCTTAGCTTCTCTACCCTTCCTCAAGCTGCCCCATAATCTCCCTTACTTTCACATGACCAGGCAGAATCTAAGTCTGATGTCTCTCATTGGTGGGGAGTGGAGGGGATTCAGGGGTTCAGACTGAATCACTGACATAAGGAATCAGGTTCTAGTCCCTCACAAATGGAATGGGAAACATAAGCTGAGGATGCTACTACTGCTGTCTGCTTCTAGTATGCCGCCTGGATCTGGGAGTGGGGATGCTGGGAAATTTAGGCATGATGGTTTTCTCTGGTTATATTGTGAGGTTTTATTGTATCTTTCTGTGGTGCATCTATCTTCTTCCTTTGTGCATTCACCTTTGGGAACACCGTATCTGCTGCACACTTCCTTTTCCTGGGGTGTTTAGATTGGAGATGTTTTAGGGAAAAACTACAGGTATTTGGGGGAATCATGTGGCCCTCCCCCTTGAAGAATGACAAAACATGTTGCTCAGAATAACAACACAAGGCAGGACCTGCAGGTATTATCTCCATTTTGAAGATGATGAAACTGACCCCCAATAGGAGAATGTGACTTAGTCACAGTCATATGGCAAGACTGAGACTCAGACTAAAGCCTTTAGATGCCAAGCCTATTGCTCCTTCTTCTGGGGGGGGATACAGACACACATAGACACACATACATATACATACATGTATACACATACATACGTACATACATATACATGTATAGAGAATAGAGCTTCATCGATTCTCAAAATATCTCTGGCATTGCCTTCTAAACCTATTGCATGATAAGCCTCAGTTTCCACATCTGTAAAAAGGAGATAAAAAACCCTATTCTCTGCCTTAAAGAGCTGATATAAGGAGAGCAACTAAACTGCTGCCAAAATCTTGTGTGCTAGTTCTTTCTTTGCTGCCTCCAACAGTAGCCTCCCCATCCTTGTTTCTTTTCTTTTTTTCAATTTTTCAATTTTTTTTTTGTTTTTTGGAGGGCAGTGCAGGTTAATGACTTGTCCACAGTCACATGGCTAGTTTTTGTGTTAAGTGTCTGAGGCCAGATTTGAATTCAGGACCTCCTGACTCCAGGGCCCGTGCTCTATTCACTGTGCCATCTTGCCACCACCATCCTCATTTATTAAATGCCCGCTAGGTCCCTTCAGCCTACTGTCCCCACTAGCTATTGTGCCTTCTTTGCTAAACTCCTTAACAGGTTTGTTCATACTCAATTCCTCCACTGTCTTTCTCTTCTCATTCTCCTCTAATTCCTCTGGAATAAAGTTTCCAAGTTCATCATTCAACTTAAACTTTTCTCTCCAAAGTCGCGAATGAGCTTTAATTGTCTACCCTAATGGCCTTTTTACGATCGGTATTCTTCTCATTGTCTTGTCCACCTTGGCCACTGTTGGTCGCCATTTCCCCCCAGACACCTTGTCCTCTCTGGGGCTGTGCTTGGCCTCTCCTTTGTCTCCTCTCCTTCACTCAGCCACGTGTGTCTTCACGAGCACAGATGTCACCTTATTATCAGGTATCAGATCACTGGGATAATCTCTAGTTGGTTTCCTCTCTCTTGTCCTTCATTCAGCTGCCAAAGCGTTCTTCCTACAGCACAAGTCTAACTGAGTCACCTCTGCGCTGGATAAATTCTGGGGCTCCCTCACCCGAGGGGGACAGATGTTGAGCCCTCTGTTTGGCATCTAAGACCCTTTCCGACACCCTAGGATTCTCACACTGTCGTCCTCTCCACATTGGGTGATCTGATGACATTGTTGGCCTTGCTGTTTTTCACATGTACATTCATCTTGCATTTCTGTGGATTTTTACTGGATATCCCCATGCCTGAATCACTCCCCTTCCTCATCTCTGTCTCTCAGTGTCCCTGACTCCCGCTTTCCCAAGGCTCCAGCCTTCCTTTCAAAGGTTCTCATCCTGCTGCTCTGAGTGTGTTTGGCGCACACCCATCCAGCCCCATGTTATTCCACGTGGCGTGTGTTGAAGGTGAGGACTATTCTTTGTGGTTTTGCCTTTCTTGGCAATCCCATTGCTTATCATGGTGTGACTGGCATATAGAAGGTTGTGTTATGATGTTAAAATCAAGTCACCAGCTAGTTATCAGTTGTGCTAAGAAAGTGACTGAACTGGTTTTTCTGCATGGCAAGCACATTTGGAGAGGGGGAGAGACATTCAAGGTCGGAGGAGACTCCAGTCTTCGTGTTGCATTGGCCTGGGAAGCTGCCAGTGTGGATGGGTCCACAACTAATCCCTAGGAGCATGTACTCAGGATCTGAGCCTCGGCAGGGTGTCTGGGCCCCTGAGAACGGAGCTCACCTGCCAGTGGGGACACAGCTGGCATTTTCTACCAGCACAGGACTGGCCAGACTGATGCCAAAATTCCACCTGACTATGATACTACCTCTTACCTAGTACAGAGTAGAGTCTTAATAACAGTGAATTTAATTTATCCAACTTTTAACTGGCTTCAGAGTCAATTGAGCGCAAAAAGAACCTTCAAAAGCCTAAATTTAGACATGGAAAGGATTACAGAGGCCTCCTATTCTGACCCCTCCATTTTACAAAGAAGGACACTGAAGCCCAAAGGAGCTTTTGAGTTACCCAAGGTCACAAAGGAAGTGTCATATGTGAGATTGGTACCCAGGTCCTCTTAGCCTAGTGCCAGTGGGTTTAGAGAGAGAGCTGGACAAAAGGAAAGATGGTGAAGTGTAGTTCAAAGAATGCTAGGCTTTCAGAACACCTGGAATCATACGTTGCCTTTCATACTTGTCGCCTTGTGATGTATGTATATATGTATGTATGTATGTATACAGATGTTATCTTTCCTGATAGACTGAAAACTCCTAGAGGGAAAGGAGTCATTCAGTCTTTGTATCTTTTTAGCAAGCACCACTATGGAATTTACTGGATAATAGAAAGCTGGCTTCAAACCGAGGAAGGCCCTAGGTTCAAGCCTCTGACACACGGCTGTGTGGCCCTGGGCAAGTCTCCTCACCTTTAGCAGCAATCCAAGGCTGTCAAGCCTTTAGGCTAGGGTGTCAGGTCAGAATTAGTGAGATCAAAGACTGAATCCCATGTCAATCTTACCCAACACACCTGGTTCAGTGCTTGGTGTATCAAAGGCACTCAGTAAAAGCCCTCCAATCAAATGATTAATTACTTCCCTCCATGAGGGTGGAGCTCATGTTGCTGGGGGCTGTGGTCTCTTCCAATACCACATCCTACTGTGCTCACTTTCATTTATGTCACAGCCCACATTTCAGGAGAACGTCAGTCCCTCAGATATAGGGACTCCACTATCATTCATTTCCATATCATCGATGCCTAGTTCCACGCTTTATACAAATAGCAGTAGCTTAATATATGTTTCTGAAGTTGAACTGAGATCAAATTCTTAATAATAAAATAATACCTTTATTCGACTTCTCTCCATTCAAAGCTCCTGGCTTTAAATTCAAACATTGACTTTTTTGATTCTTTGATCCCAGAGCCTAGAATGCATGAAACAACAGCTTGACTCTCTTCATTTCTCTGCTAATCTCTGAGATATATCTGTTTATCAAGTTAAGGTTTGCCTAGAAAACAATGCAGAGCAGAATCTTTTTACATTACTGATGGATTTATTCCCTTCTTCTGTTTAGAGCCTTTGTGCCTCCTGTCACGGGGAAGGGGGAAAGTTCTCCAGGGAAAAATAAACTATCCCATAGAATTGTTACATCAATAATCAATCAAAAGTGAAAAGAACCATGGGATTGTTGGAAGAGGATCATTGTAATCACCAGGAGTTGGGCTGGGGCTATATTTCTGGAAATAAACAAAGGGAACATCGTTGGTATACACTGAAGCCATGAGTTCCCACTTATTTTGATTCGGTTATTGCTGCACTGATTTAAGTCCTGGATGACCCTCGACATGATTCAGGAGATCCTGGGCCAATTCAAGGAGATCTGTCTAACATCCTCAGCAGTAACAACAGTTAGCCAGAGGACAGGGAGGGTGAAGCAAAAAGGACAACTTCATTTCACTTTGTGAAAGTTCAGTTTGACATTTTTATTCAATAGAATGTAAAGGACTGGAGCTTATGATGTTATAGAACCTTTTATGCTTTACATGGTTTTTGTTTGTATATTTGAAGGTCTAAGCTTATTGAGGGGTTGTTGACTTTATAACATATATGTGTATATATATGCATATATATGTGGGTGTATATATATATGTACATATATATATATGTAAGAATAAATAGAATGATAGGGGAAGGAAGTGACTTGCTCATGCATGGAGGGTGAGAAGAAGCAAGAGTTCAGCTCTGCAGTTGTATGGAACCCAGAGAACCCATGTTGAGTGGAAGGCCTTAGGGCAAACATTGACAAGAATCCCCAAGGATAGGTAAGTAGAATTAGGGGATAATCTGCACCACTGATCACAGAGCCACTGAAGCTTTTCAGTTCAACATAAATCCCTTGGCTGTTCATGTGGGTCTGAAACTCATCTTCTTGGAAACCTTTGGGGAATTAAGCAGGGCCATTTTGCCCCTTGGCAAACTATTTAGGGAGAGGTTTCCTCATGTAGGATTTATTGTTGACTTTTAGTGCCCAGATTCCCCCAATTGAGATGTGCCCAGCCCCTAAGTACAGATTTCAAATGGTAGCTAGAGAATATGTGTGCTCATCCCCCAACTACCCAGCACCCTCCTGTCCATCTTGCACTCAACCTAGAGTCTCTATAAAGAAGCATGGGCCACTGCCCTCCATGTGCGCTAAAGCCACTCGTGCCAAGTATAGAGCATGCTAGCTTTGGAGTTGGGAAACAAGGGTCAGTGCTATATTCTGATAGAAGATTGCTGTCTAACTGATGTCCAATCAATTTTTTAACAGTAAAGATAGAGATGATAACTGACCTTTCCCTGGTGAGCTTTACACTGTGCAAAGTGCTCTCCATCTAAGCATATAAGGAATTGTCATTTCCATTTCACAGGGGAGGAAATCAGGGTCAAACCTACTACCAAGGGAGGGGATAGCACACATTTAACCCTGACCCTAAATGCCTCCACTCTAACTCTAACCCTACATGTGGGCTCTAGAGCTTGATATAGGACTTGATCTTGGCTCTCCTGGTTACTAACCCAGGGCTTTCTCCACCATTCCACACCCTCCTGGATTCTCACTTCAGGACAGTTCTCTGAACCTGGAAGGAGTTAACCAGGGTCAGGAGTTTTGAGGAAGGGACAAGAATAGTAGAAGAGCTGCTGAACCAAAGCATCCCATTCAGGGAAGAGGGGAGCAGGTCAACTTGCTTGACTCTGTGTTGGTATTGCTCACATCCTTGAGGTGAGAGTGAGGGGAGTGTTAAGGGGTTGGCTCCAATCTGTCTTTTATCTATGGAAAGATTTGATGTGTGTGTGAAGGAAGGAAGGTTCCTAGTGTCTGAATGAGGAGTTACAGAGAGGATGCTGCACCTTGGGAGACTGGAAGCAGGTGTTCTTCTCTGTGGTCTTGAACAGAAAACCATGGATCCTCAGGGCTGGGAAAGTATTGAAAGATAACAGTGCTTGAAGATCCCATTGTTTACTCAGCATTTATCAGGCATGAAATTCTGTCCTTGGCAATGAAGCCATGAAGACAAGAGATTAGACACTGGGTAGCAGAAAAGGGTGTTAGAATTGTGGTCAGGAGAGACCAGGGTTCAGAGCAGCCTGGATTTTCATCTGGAAAGGGGCTTCAGAGGTCACTTTTCTGCTTTTACAGAAGAGAAAACGGATGCCGGGGTCAGCAAGGAGATGTCCGAATTCCATCCCCAAATGTCTCCAGCAGCCACTCCTAACTTCTGCTCTGCCGAGTCACTTCCCATTTCTGAGCTGTTTCCTCATCTACAAACTAGTGGCCACCATACTTGTTCTATCCAAGTCCCAAGGTTGTTGTTCAGCTCCAATGGTGTCAAGTGCTCAGCCAAGGCCGGTTCTCTTTCCCCTGACCACGTGGAGTAGAATTTTGGTCCCTTCACTTGTCCTTGTCCTGCCTCAGTTTCCTCTATAAAATGAAGTGAGTAGACTGGATGGGGTTCTAAGGTTCCTAAAGCTCTGAAAGTCTGTGATGTTCTGGATATTACATTTCCCAAGCCCCCACAACGAAGAGGCAGTCTGCAGGTGTCCAAGGCACTGGTGATCTAGTCGCAACCCCAGGGGAGGCTCCTTGGCCCCTGTCCAGAGCTAAGACTGGGCTGTCTTCTCTTTGTGCAGTCTTTTGTCTGGGAGGGGAGGTGGTTGTCTGTCCAGCCTTGGGACCAGGGGCCTAGAAGTATGATGGCGAATGAGACTAGGGGCTAGCCTGGGACTAGGCACCCTGTGCCTTCTGTGGATGGAGATGGATGGGGGATGGATAAACGGATGGGTGGATGGACGGAGGGAAGGAGGAAAGGAGCAATGGGATGTGTGTGTGTGCCCGAGCATGCCTCGGGTACATATCTGGCCCCGCAGCACCCTGGGGGGTGAGGCGTGGTGCCCGGGTTGGCTGGCGCAAGCTGGGCGCGGGATGGGCGCAGGCAGCGACTGGGGGCGGCAGGGCCCGGGAGGGGGCGGAGGCGGGGCGGAGGCGGAGCTGCACCAATCAGGACTCACGGCCTCACTGCTGGTTGGTCCCAGCTGTCCCGGACCCGGAGCCGAAGCCCAAGCCCGGCGGCCCTAGAGAAGCAGGAGCAGGGAGGGGCGAAGAGAAGGGGGAAAGAGGAGGAGGAGGAGGAGGAGAAGAAAAAAGAGGAGGAGGAGGGCAGAGCCTAGGCGAGCCAAGCCCGGCGAGCGGAGGAAGGCTGAGGGCGCCGCGGCAGTTCCAGTTCCATCCCGGCAGGGGCTCAGAGCCAGTGCATCGGGGCCGGCGGCCCCCTTGCTTGCCACACGGGCGCGCACACTCGCCCGCTCACACTCACACGCGCGCACACACTCACACACGCCCGCGCGCACACATCCGCGCACACACTCGCACTCACTCCTGCGTGGCCGTGGCCGCCGCCCAGAGAGAGCGGGCGCCGAGGCAGTGGGATCGCAGTGACCGTGGCAGTGGCGGTGGCCGCCGCCTCCGTACAGGGTCGCCCGGAGGGCCGCCGTGCGTTCTAGGGCGGGAGCATGCTTTGTGGCCAGGCCAGGCTTCCCCAGGTAAGGAAAGGGCAGCACCGCCTCCGTCCCCGCCCCCGCCCCCGCCCCCGCCCCGGGGCGCCCCGCCGCTCCAACTCCCGGGAGGGGATGTCACCGGCTAGCCCAGCCCTGGGGCCCCGCTGCCACCTCCGTGAGCCTGCCGGTCAGTCGGTCCGGGAGGCGGTCCGGTCCCCTGGGACTGCTCTGCTCTGCGCTGCGCTGGCTGTCTGCAGCTCTCCTGCACCCTTCCTCGGGCGGCAGACAAAGGAGGCGCCCTCCGGGCAGGTGCCCCCCGCGCCCCCGCCCGCCTGGGGCTCCCCGAGCTTAGCGGAGCTCGGAGGCTTGGCCCCCAGCATCCGTTCCTCCGGATGAGCAGGGAAGTGGGACCCGAGCCAGAGCGCCTAGGCTGCTCCCGCATTCCCAGGGTTGGGCTTTGAAAATTCTGCCTCATCATTCGTTTCCGAGGGCTCTAGTCCCGCACCTCCCCCGCCCCGCTGCCTCCGGGACCAGGGCTGGGGGGACCTAGGCCAAGTGCAAGGGACCATCACTTCCTTCTCCCCGCCCCCACAGTGGCCACTGCAGCTCCTCCACTTGCCTGTCACCCGCATTTCCCCTGGCGGGGCTTGGGCAGGGATCGAATCTGCATGCCATCAGTAGCGGGCATCGCTGGCAGGACGGGTTAGGTGCCTGCCTGGCCTGAGATGGGGGCTCGGACTTGCTGCCGGCCCTCCCCACCATTAGTAAACGATCAACTAAGACAAAGCCTCTTCTTGGAGATAATGGGAGCTCGCCACTATGTCACCGATGGGGGGGGTGTTTGTGGAATCCCCCCTCCCACCTTTGTTTGCACTGCCAGGTCACGGTCACTGGCTTTGCGCTGCCTGTAAGCAAGTGTGGGGCCCCCAACTGTGACTGGCCCAGGCTGCGGTATGGACAGGATTTGCGTGGTCCCCTGGGAGCTGGGAGGTTCTGTGCAGCGGACCTGACCCTAGCGTCCCTCGTCTTTCTCTCACACTTGGGGGCTTCCCTCATTACTGAAAGCTTTATGTAAGCTCGCTTCCCACCGGAGGGACAGCCACGTTCTCTGCCTCGGGGCAAAAAAGGGATGCTGGGCTAAGGAGTTTCCTGAGTGCTGGAGGACAACTTAAACACGACCCCCTTTTTCCAGGAGCTGGTCCGCAAAGCGGGAGGGCAGGGCAACTTGGGAACTGCTGAGGTCCAAGACGTCACAGACATAGCAGGTGGTCTGCTCTGCCCAGGGAGCCTGCTTGCACTGGAGTTATTATGGGATTCATTCTAGCCTGGGGATTCATTTGGAAAATTTGGATTTTCCACTAAGAAGGGATTATTGTTTCTCTGCCTGCTTGTTGTGTGGCTCTGTGTGTGTGTGTGTGTGTGTGTGTGTGTGTGTGTGTGTGTGTGTATGCAAGCAGGAGTGTGCAGACCAAGTCTGTCCTGCCTTCCCTGGTGCAGTCTCAGCTTCCACCTGCTGCCCCTCTGGGATACAGTGTAGCTGGAAAGGGGGAGCATCCCGCAGCCACTTGGGACTTGGAAGGGCTTCACTTAATAAACCAGATTCAGGCTGATCCTGGAATCCCAGGCTGGTGCATAGACAAAGCAGCTTGCCTCTTCCCACTACTGTCATACTCTGCCTTTGGTATTTGTAGCTTTCAACCGGCTGAGCTGGAGGGAGGCAGGCCGGCAGAAAGAGAAGCTTCATCTATAAGATATCACAGCCCCAGGTTGGAATAGTCCTTAACACATGGAGAGACCCCACTGAGCCTGAGTTGCTGTGCCTGGGATATATGAGTGACAGGTATGTGGGCAGTGCTCTCCTGCCTCCCTCTTTTACCCCAGGATTTAAAAGGACTCTTCTCCAGGCATCCCCACAAAACTCCCCAAACCATTCAGATCTTCTGTACTCATAACTAAGAGAAACACCAACCAGATTAGGGGCAGGCCCTGGGTTACATACAGCAAGGCAGGGAGAAACCTATTGAGGCTCTGAACCAGATATTCAGGAGTGAAGGCCTACTCCAGCGGGGGCATTTTGAGACCTGTTTCCTCTTGGTATCTGGCTCATTGCCTTTCCAGTCTTGAGGAAAAGAAAGCCCCAAACAAAATGCAACCAAAATTCTGGGTCTGTTGCCTGTTGGCTACTACCCTAGTGGGGAATAATAAGGCTGGTGATAACACTATGACCTAACATTTGTGTGGGCAAATCACTCACACTTTTGAGTCTTTGTATAACAGGGGAAGTGGTAGTGGTGTTCACTCCAATGAGATCATTAAGAACTTTAAAAAACTCTGGAAATGTCAGCTATAACATGAGGTCTAGAGCTAGAAGGGAACTGAGACAGTGTCCCCCTCAATCCCCTAATTATACAGGGAAGGAAACTGAGGTCTCAGTCATTTTGGTGACTTGTTCAAGGTCACCAAGCAAGGCAGGGGTGGTGATGCAGTGGAGAGAAAGAGCTGGTCTCAAAAATCAGAGGACTTGAGGCTGAATTGCAGCTCTGTTCCAACCGCCTGTATGATTTGGGCTGTTCATTTCCCTGACTTGTGTCTGAGCTGCCTCATCTGTAAAATGAAGAGACTGGGGCTCAAACACCTCTAAAGGTTTCTTTCTGTTCTCCATTTATGGTGCTACGGTCCAGAACTTCCGGCTGCAAAGCCATAATGGCCCAGATGAAATCTGAGCCCTCATGCTCTAACTCCAAATGGAGGGTTCTTTTTTCTAGCTCTTGTAACAGTTTCTAATGTGCTTTAGTCCCAAGGATCCCATGAGGTGAAACAAGATTTGGAAGGAGAGGTTCAGAGAGAAAAGAGGATGTTGGAGCAAGGCCTCCAATGTTTATGTTTTCTACATCGTCTGGTAGCTGGAAAGGTTACCCAGTTATCCCTATTGTAAAACTCTATTTTGTCTGCTTCTGTTACCCTGGAAAGTGGGGGTGGGAGATGGCGCTTCTGTGCTGCTTCTCCTTGGGAAGGCTATGGGGAAACCGCCATGGACGCTCTCAAGTGTAATTGGCAGTGTTCACACTATTGGAATGGTTACATATCAGTGCATTTCCAGTGGTTCTAAATAGTAAACATTTAAGGGAGTCCTCTTCTAAAAATTTCGATTGGAAGTGTTGATACCAAAACTAAAAAGAGGGGAAGCAGTCCTGCCAACAAGTCCATTCATTATAAAATGGACATGGTGAAGATTTCTCAAGCTGAAACAGTCTCCTATTATCATTTGTCCATTGCCATGGAAGCATGAAGATGGTTGAGAAGATTATGATGAATCATTCCAATATTCTTCCATAGTGGGGCACAAGGATTCTAAAAATTGTTGCCTCTACCTGGTCTCCAAAGGCTAATAATTTTGGATAGTGTAGATAGGCGACTCAGACAATTTCAGCCTCCCCCCCATTTTGAACTGTTCGCTTTACTACACTAGGCTGCCCACATTCACCTGAGAAATATTATAATTTCTGTTTGGTTTTGCATTCATAGATCTGGCTTTGGAAAGGGAAATTGGCCTAAGGATTCTTTCAAGAGGCCAATGGTCTGACATTCTGTCTTGCAGGGTGCACTTGACCAGAATGTGTGAAGGGCTTAGGATCATAAGTCTTTAAAAGACCTATAATTTCATCACTGGGTCATAGCCATCAACTGTCTCGTGCATATTTTAATAGACTTTCATGATTAATTTTGTTCAAAAAAGCTTGAATTGGCAGCCAACGGTCTGCTTATGAGCCGTTCTTGACTTAGCTAAGAGATTTTCTTAGGTGACCATCTGCTGCCTGGTTCATCCATGAAGTCTCTCCCACTTGGTGAAATCTTTAAGAGCCAATGCTTGGTTGGACTGACCTTCAAAGTCCCAAGGTCCTCCTCCATACCACAGGGAGAATCTGAGGAGGACTTTGGTAATGAGATCTCATTACTTCAAGGATCTATGATTGTGACCATTCCTTACCCTCTCAGTTCCCTGTTTTGTTTTGCTTCCCCATTAGAACAGAAGCTCCTTGAGGCAGGAACTGTATTACTGATGTATATTGGTATCCCCAGTGCTCAGTACAATGTCTGGCACATAGAAGGTGCTTACTAAATGTTCTATCTCTATACAGGTCTAATTCTATCTCTCATGCCCTGGAGTTTCTTTTAACTTAGAACAAAGTCTTTGAGAATTGCTGAGTTTTAAAAAATGGGTTTTCCCTCCTATCAGCCTGGTGAGGAGCCTCACTGATCTCCCTTAGCTCTCACACCATAGATACACAGATGATCAGTGACTCCTTATGTAAAGCAGTTGTATTCTGGGATGGCTGGGAACATCTACTTCCTCCTTCCCCCAACCCCACCAAAAGACCTTCAAAAACATAGGATCACCTTCAGCTTAAAAGGAGGGATGGAAAGAGGAATAAAGGAGGAAACTTTCCTCATAATGGATATTTGAAATAAAACAAAAGCTTATACCCCATTTGTCTTCTCAGAATATTTGTGACACCTCTTCTGAGCTTGATAAAAAGAGTATTTCACAAAATCTCAGTTATAGGAAACTTCAGTGGTCCATCAAGAAGACCAATCTAGAACACTCACCCAATAATCCCATCTATAACCTCCATGCCTAGGGGGCTGTCTCACTTTTACTTGAAGGTCTCTCTTGTGAGAAGGAGCTCCCATCCCACTTGGGGACTACTTGCATCATTCAAAAGTTTTTCCTGTCAACATGCCTCAGTCTGACTCTTTACAGCTTCCCCTCAGCATTCCTAGCTCTGACTCGTGAGGCCAAGCAGTTCCAGTCCAGTCTCTTTTCACCTTATGAGCCCTTCAAATGTGTGACAACCATTTTCTTTCTCTCATTTCTCCCCAAATGGATTAACCGATGCTCTCCAACCTTGGATCCACATTTCCCACTTCCTTGCCTTGGTCCACAGGCTTAGAATACCTTCCCACTTCATTTCCATATTTTAGACTAGCTTCCTGCAAGATTAATCTCTGGTGTCTGCTCTCTCTGGGGAGCTTTCTTTTCTTTCTTTCTTTTTTTTTCCCATTGACTTGTTTATTTACTTTTAGTTTACAAGATTCAGTTCTACAATCACTTGAATTTCAAATTTTCTCCCC
>CM053599.1:4418536-4438496 GCA_028646575.1 Pseudocheirus occidentalis
ATAGAAAGAGAAATTCCATTTAAACTAACTATAGACAATATAAAATATTTACAAGTCTACCTACCAAGGTAAAGCCAGGAACACAATTATAAAATTTTTCTCACACAAATAAAGTCGAATCTAAACATCTGGAAAAAAATATCATTTGCTCATAGGTATACTAAGCTAATATAATAAAAATGACAATTCTACCAAAATTAATTTACTTTTTCAGTGCCATACCAATCAAACTGCCAAAAAATATAGAACTAGAAAAAATAAAAATCAAATTCATCTGGAAAAAATAAAATGTCAAGACTATCAAGGGAATTAATTTTTAAAAATGTAAAAGAAGGTGAACTAGCAATGACAGATGTAACACTAAATTATAGGGGCGGCTAGGTGGTGCAGTGAATAGAGCACCGGTCCTGGAGTCAGGAGGACCTGAGTTCAAATCTGGCTTCAGACATTTGAAACACTTACTAGCCATGTGACTCTGGACAAATCACTTAACCCCAATGGCCCTCCAAAAAGCAAAATTAACAACAACAACAACAACAACAACATCATCATCATCATAACTAAATTATAAAGTGTCAATCATCAGAAGTATTTGGTACTGGCTAAGAAATAGAGTGGTGAATCAGTGAAATAGGTTAGGTATGCAAGACACAGTAGTCAATGACTGTAGCAATCTACTGTTTGACAAACCTGAGGACTCCGGCTTCTGGCGTAAGAAATCATTATCTGACAAAAACTGCTGGAAGAATTGGAAAATAGTACGGCATCAACTAGGCACAGATCAGCATCTCAGACCATGTGCCAGGATAACGTCAGAACAGGCACATGATTTACACACACAGGGTGATGCCATGAGACAGTTAGGAGAGTGAGGAATAGTTCACCTGTCAGATACATGTATGGAGAAGCAAAGATATTTTGATCAGACAAGAAATAGATGACATTATGAAATGTAAAATGGATAATTTTTATTACATTGTATTTTTCACAAACAAAACCAATGCAACCAAGATTAAAAGGAAAGCATAAAGCTGGGAAATAATTTTTACAACCAGTATTTCTGATAAAGGTTTCATTTCTCAAATATAGAAGGAATGGAGTCAAATTTATAAGAATACAAGTCATTCCCCAGGTGATAAATAATCAAAGGATATTAACAGGCAGGTAAAAATGTTTTCAAGTGAAAAAATTAAACTATCTATAGTCATAGGAAAAAATGCTCTAAATCATTATTGATTAGAGAAATGTGAATTAAAACAACTCTGAAGCACCTCATATCTATCAGACTATAATTGAAAAGAAAATGATAAATGTTGCAGATGTGAGAAGACTAGAATACTAATGCTTTGTTGGTGGAGTTGTAAACTGATCCAACCATTCTAGAGAGCAATTTGGAATTATTTCCCAAAGGCTTTAAAATTGTGCAAACCCTTTGATCCAGCAATACCACTAATAGTTCTATATCCCAAAGAGATCATAAAGACGGAAAAGGACCCACATGTACAAAAATAGTTATAGCCGCTCTTTTTGTGGTGACAAAGAATTGAAAATTAAGGGGATGCCTATTAATTGGGGAATGGCTAAACAAGTTGTGGTACATGAATGTAATGGAATACTATTAGGCTATAAGAATGATAAGCAGGTCCCACTTTCTGGACCCTTTGTGTTCTTCTCTCATCAGTCCCAAAGGTTCAGTCCAAAGTGACAATAACACTGATTTCCTGCTTCCTCATGCAGAGGAGCTTCTTGTGAGTGTGCATGTGCATGTGCATGTGTATGTTCTTTTGAAGAGGAGATGGAAAGTACCTCTCACAGGGAGAGAAACAGGAAGCCACTGTTGTGTCACTGTGTGGGGGAAAGGAAGATATCACCTAGCTGTGAAGCACTCATGCCTGCTAAAAGCTAGGGCCTCAGAGCCCTCTGAAGAGAAATAATAGCAGTAGGAGTAATAATAATAATAATTCCTTTCAGATATATAATGGTTTATTTTTTTTACCTCATTTCGTTCTCACAATAGTCCTATGACATAAAGAAGGTATGGGTTTGTATTTTACAGATGGGGAAACTGAAGGCCAGAGAGATTCACTTACCAGCCCAAGGTCACACAACTAGCTAAGCAGTGGAGCCAACATTGGAACTTGTCTTCTGAATCCATGTGCAATGTTTTTTCCATCATACCACATGGCCTCTGAGGTAAGAGGAGACTGACCTCCAATAGAAGAGGTGATTCTCCCAGGAAGTTACATTTTTTAGTTTCTGGCATCACTCCAGGAAAGGTCCCGGAAGAGTGTGTGTGTGTGTGTGTGTGTGTGTGTGTGTGTGTGTACGCATATTCACACGTATATGAAAATTTTCCTTCTGTCTTTGGCCTCTTGGTCATGTATGTCTACGTGTTGTATTATTAGATCAGAAAACATATACAGTACAGTGGGGTCTTTTAATCTAATTCCAAATTGTTGTCAGGAATAGCTCTACCAGTAGCACATAAGGTTGCCTGTCTTCCCATTTACCCTCCACAATTTAATTCTTTGTGTCTTTTACTCTGTTTGTTGTATCAATGGCCATGAGGTAAAGCCTCAGAGTTGTTTCGATTTGTGTGATTTGGAACAGTTCTTTCATGTGCTTGTCAGTAGTTTACATTTCCAAAACTACCTATTCAAATCTATTAACATTTTACCTACTGAGGAATGATTCTTGCTCTTACATAGCTTCTCAATTTGCTATTTATTGTATATAAGGTCCTTATTCTAAATATTTGCTGTAAAGATGTTCTGCCAATTAACTATTTTTCTTCTAACTTTGACTACATTGATTTTATGCAAAAGCTTTGGTCATAAGAAACCTGAGCAGTGTAATGACTAGCCATGATCTCAGAGAATGGATGCCAAAACATGTTGCCTACCTCTTGACAGATATAATAGACCAAGAGTGCAGAATGTACATACATATGTATTGGGTTACATGTGTGTATCTTTGTATAATGGGTATACACATAAACACATGTGTACACGTGTGTTTGTAGAGAGATCTGTGCTCAGGTGTATATGTTTTATGTGTGTGTATACATGCATGTATGGAATAGGAGAAATCATTGGAAAGTAAGAAAATTACATTAATAAATATTTGTTTGGAGACACACACACACACACACAAGAATGATGAGCAGGAAGATTTCAGAAAAACCTTGAATGACTTACATGAACTGATGCTAAGCGAAGTGAGCAGAACCAGGAGAACATTGTATGTAGTAACAGTAATGTTGTGTGATGACCAGCTTTGATAGACTTTCCTCCTCAGCAATACAATGATACAAGATGATTCCAAAAGACTCACGATGGAAAATGCTATCCACATCCAGATAAAGAACAATGAAGTCTGAATGCAGATTGAAGCAAACTCTTATCACCTTTTTTGTTTGTTCTTTCTTGTGGTTTTTCCCTTTTGTTCTGATTCTTCTTTCACAACATGACTAATATGGAAATATATTTAACATGACTATGCATGTATAACCTAAAAAATAATAATCAACCCACAAGTGCAGTGGAATCTTGGATTCTTTGTAACTTCCAGGCAACTGTGCATTTGTAAGGATTGATAACATAGTTGTTAGCCATGGAAACCCATCAAATATCAGTAAAAACAAAGAAAAAAATGGGAAGTGGTCCCAATGAAAAGGAGGTGCATTTTATGTGCTTTCATTAGTGTCTGCTTTAATTGAGCCATCAGAGAATTTCATAATTATAATTCATATTATGGACAACATGCATTGGAATGGAATGCTATTCCTCACCATTTAGATGATGTTGATAGAAAACAGTACACTTATCTCATGACACACACTCATGCACACATATATGCATGTATACGTGTGGGTGTGCAAGTATATACACACCCATAAATATACAAATATAGAGAGAATGTTAGTCATTTTCTATGGCTAATGTATATATGTGTATAAATTGTATGCGATTGTATATGCAATGTATGTACATATATCACCATTATTATGGATCACCAATGAAAATTTTTGTGAAATAAGTATAAAGATCTCATCCAAGAAATGTACACCTGGAAAAACAATAGTGTCAGTTATAAAGCGAGAGTGAGGGAGAAGTGACAATCTGAAAATAGTACTATTACCCAAGGAGCATGAAAAGAACTTGGGGAGGATCTCCTTTTATTTGTGGGTCCCCTGGGAAGGGTTAGTTTGGCCACATCCACCATAGTCACCAGATGAGAAAGTTTTGGAGGTGGGGTTTGAGATCCCCTCAGTGGAGGGAACCCCCATATCGGAAAACTCATGAATCTGCTGAGGCACTCCTCATCACCATCCCTACAATAGAATGACATACGCAAATGAAGACAGTGAAACACAAGGAAACTTCAGGAAACACAAGTTCATTCTGAAGGACTGATGGTGGAATTCAATTCGGTATGTTTTTGGAAGGCAAGATGGTGGTTATCATCTAGTAGTTCAACGAAGCCAAATAGTGTATTTTCTGAAGGAAACAATGTGAGTAAAAATTTTGTGTGTGTTTATGAAGTAACCCTTACCACATTCCAAGCCCCACATACAAACTCAAATCAGGTGCATTTCTTGTCCTCATATGGGTTCCAGTCTAATTGAGGATAAAAAAAAGAAACATGAAAGTTTTAAAAATAAAAAAAATTACAAAGGAAGTATGTGATTAATATTAAAAATGTCTGAGGACATTTAGGAGGTATCTGAGCACCAGTGTGGTCTTTAATAGTTAGAGAAGATGGGATATGAGTTGTACCTTAAAGAATACAGAACATTTCAAAAGTGGGGAGAATGATGTTGCAATGGACACACAACCTTTATACCAAACAAACTGACCTACTGAGTGTTCTACACACTGGCCATTTAACCTCTCTCCTTCCTCCCTTTACACTTTCTACACAATCCATCCTCCCTCTACCATGGCTCCTCCCTCTGCTTCTTAGAACTGGTTCTAGTTCCTTTATAATTGAATTCAGGTGCCACCTTCTAGAGTATCTCTCCCTTGATCTCCTCTTTGGTTAGAGTTCTCTCTCTCAGCTCATTATATTGCATTTTGTTATTTGTGTACAGAGAAGGATTGTAGAGGAAGCCCCAACAGAGTCTAGGTACCAGTGACTCCCCCCCCCCCAACCAGACTCCACTACTGACTTTCTGGACTTCCTCTCCTAAGTATATTGCAAAAAATCTTTACTTGGCAAGTTTGGCTCACCCCTAAACTTCTCACAACAGAAGTACCTCCCATGACTGTGGCTTCCCTCTCTGGGTGGATGGTTCCTCCAGGTAAGCCATGTCTTCACTGCTTTCCAGACTCCATTTCTCTGTCATGCTCCCAAGTGGTAGATTCCTCCTTCCCCTCTCTTATTTTTCACCTTCTTTTGTATTAGAATGTAAGTTCCTTGAAGGCAAGGACTGTCTCTTTCTTCTTATGTTGGTGTTTCCAGTACTCAGCCCAGTGCCCAGGACACAGCGAACATTTAATAAATGTGTGTTGACTTGATTATTGTTGTATCCCAGTGCTTAGCACAGTGTTTACACACAGTAGGTGCTTAGTAAATGCATATCAAATTAACTGACTCAAACTGCATCAAACGGACATACAAAAGGGACATCCCCTTCTAGATCCAGCTGGGGCTCCCAGATCAGCATTTTGACTGGCAAAGCAGAAAGGGACCACTGTTAAATCTTCTGAGAGAGCAACACCTTCAAGGAGAACCTTTCAACTTGCAGATTAAAGGGAGGCTTCCTGATCAGCAGCTCAGCCAGCTGGCCAGCCCTGCCCCAGGCAGAGCTTCCTTCAGCTAAAGGGGGCAAGATCAGTGTATCCTCAAGGGGATACAGGCACCTACTTTAAGTATTTTTAGGATCTGATTGCCCTGTAAAAAAAAACACCCTTCACACCAAATTAGAATCAGCCTAACATTTATTCTGCACATAAGGACAATATAAAGTAGTATTAAAGAAGCATAGAAAGATAAAGATAAAGCTTAACAGAGCAATAGAAATAGTTACACACATCACCAGACCAAGATGCACCAACATCTGGGTTCACACACTGGGGACTCCTGGACATTAGCTCCCAAAGTCCTGGCTGAGAATGCCTTGGGAAGAGCATCCTCCCACGAGTGAGACCCTGAGGAAAAGTAGAAATTTTTTCTGAATATATCCAGTTTCAAACAAAGGAAAAAGAACTGGCATAGTATGATTTAGCACCTGATAGGCTCAGCACCAGACCTGCATGACTGAGCACTCTATTGACTTGGTGCCAGGGCTCTACATGACTCAGCACAGGACGTGTGGCAGCTGTGGGCTGGGCCAGAGTTCAAAGGAGCAGGACATCTGTGACTGGCAAAATGACAGAGCAAAATATCTGTGTTCAAAAGGTCACAGGATTGATTCCATACTTTCCTAGAAGGGCAGCCACCCCTTCCAGGAAAAGGAATCTGGCAGGTAAAAGCTGACCTCTCAATCCTGGGAAGTCGACCCCTGTTCCAAGGAGAAAGGACAACTTATGTTGTCACATAGGCCTATAAGTAATGGGGAAGATCTTCATATTTCATTGGGCCTTCAATCTTTAGGATCAAAAGATCATACAATTACAGTTCTCCCTTACAGATGAAGAAATTGAGGCCCAGAGCATCTGAGGGATACAGGAAGTATGTGGTAGAACTTAAGAAGGAGCCTCCTCAGAGAGTCAAGAACCCTCAAGACTGCTCCTGGATGTCCTTGTTCTCCAGTCAGACTTGATCAAGATGCTGTGGGAAGGGATGATATGAAGGGTGAGCCTAGCCTGAAACCATGGAAAAAACTGCCAGAAGCCCCAATCTTGGTGGACCTACTATGGGACTCTCCTCTTGGCATTGGGGGCACCAGTTCATCCAGTTGGGGAAATCTTCCAGCCTTATTGGGAAAGTCATTTACTGGTAAACTCTGTTACAGGGAGCTCTGGTCCAGGCTAGTGAAGTGAAGGAATCAGATCAGCCGAACTAATTGTGAGTTCCTTGAGGACAGGGTTGATTTTTATTTTTGTCTTTCTTTCCCAAGGTCTAGCACAATGCCTGACACATAGAAGACATTGAATCAAAGCCACCATGCAGTGCTATAAGTTAGATTGGTTTGAAGAGATCCAGACACCACATCTGAAAAAGGATAAAATAAAAAACATCTATTATCAAATAAATTATTGATTAAATAATAAATAGATGGAACCATACATATGAGATCAAGAACTAGGCTGAGCAGATCAAATTGAAGAGGAAAGAAGGTATTTGAAGTAGCTCATGTCCTAACTATGTTTAACTTGGCTAGAAGTTGTCAGAGATACCCACTGCTGCAAAATATTTCAGAAGAGGCTCTTTATGATGGAGTGGGCTGTAGTCCTCACACCACTGCTCTCTCTCTCTCTCTCTCTCTCTCTCTCTCTCTCTCTCTCTCTCTCTCTCTCTCTCTCTCTCTCTCTCTCTCCCTACCTTTCCCTCTTTCTCTCCCTCTCAATCCCAAACACTTGAAGTTCTTCTGGGGTACTTACAATTCATTCCCCAGGGACATGGTTTGGCCAGTCCCAGAAGCAATAGTGTTCAGGGCCAATAGAGAGTTATTTTGATCCTCTATGTCCCCCTGACATTTTAGTCCAAGTCAGGGCTTCAGACCTTGGAGGTCTTGCCCCATGGCAATGTTAAAACTGTCTGTACAGTCTGACCTGGTTGGTGTCCATAATCTATAGAGATTGCTGCAATCATCACAATTATGAGCCAATCCATATTGATTACTGAGTGTAACAGCAGTGACTCAGATGGACCAATTCAGGCAGACCACAATCCATTTGGCCAACACATATAAACACAGATAGTTACTCTTTACAGTAAAGACATTGTAGGGGCTCTTCATCTTGGGGGAGGGGGAGAAAAGATGCCATTAAAAATAAGCCTTTCCTAGTGAGGAGGGAGAATTTTAAGCAATGTTAAAACAATGTAACTCTACTTTAAAAATAGCAAAAACACTAAATCACTGCAGTTAGCCCTATAGCCATCATTGACAGGAGACTCCTCAATCCAATTCTGGAAGATAATTCCTCCCCCAGTACTTTGTAGAGCAGATGGAGAAATATGGCCTAGGTAGGTGACAATAAAATTATGTTTTTGGTTAAACTTTGGTTAAAGTTGTGCAACTTTGATAAATAGATTGATTTTAACCTGGAAGTGGGTCTCTGATGGTGTGCCTTAGACTCTGTAGTTGGTCTTAGTCTGCTAAAAAATATCATTTTTTAAAGATAGAACAAAGAGCATTTAATAAATCAAATTCTCAGATGACAGTATTGCAGAATTTTAGAGATGGAAGGACCTTAGCCTCTTAGTCTGAGCCACAAACAGACCAAAGGGCTCCCAAATAAAACAGGCCAGACAAGTTGTCATGGGGGAAAGTCAAGCTGGAAGTCAAGTATATTGAATGGAAGAGTAAACTCAATGTCAGCATGGAGATAAAAAAGACTGGAATTTTGGATAAACAGATTTTTACAAAATTAAGATTTATAGGAATGAATACAAAGTCCTGCATAGAGCTTCCTAACATCTACCACAGAACAGGCACAGGATGGTCCAAACCTGGATTGTTAATATTTATGTGAACACATATGAGGACACACAAAATAAATGCAAAATGTTTTACGAGGGAGGCCTTCGAAGCTCCTGTGCTCAGCTCTCTCCCTCCCCAGCACCTACTGTCCACAGCCTTGATGTAAGCCAATTCCCTGCCCTACCTATCTTGGACAGACATCCTGGATCTCCTAGTGGGGTGGACCTAAGCTTTTCAAATTCCATTACTCTTTGGTTGAACTGACCTCTGAGAATCTATGATCCCATGACCTACAAGTCCTTTCATGTGTCTGTGTGCTAGTCATTAAACAAATTGACCCATGGTCTTATTCCATGCTCTTTTTCTGTTCCTAGAATACTTCATGGATTTCAGGCCTTAAGTGTCTCTAGTATGCTTAGTCCCACTGCTTCTCATCCCTGGTTATGACCATGCAGAGAGGGCCGGTAGGTCTGGGCAGCTACTCGTGATAGGAATTGGCATGAGTATGGTCTGCCTGTGCTGATACTGTTCATTGACAGCGACTTTGGCACAATCAAGACCCAAAGAGGTTTCCTAGTGACAAGAAGCTACTTAGTTAGAGACTTGGCCACACTAGTTATCCCCAAGGCAAGTGGTGTGTGGCAGCAGGGACTTCGAAATGTATGCTAATCTCTGCTCAGGACAAGAAAGGGCTCCTTGTAAGAGCAAATCTAAGCATCAATAATCCCCAGTAATGACCTCTTTCATGAAAACCAGAGAAATGGACTTCATTGCAGGTTTTCTTGGACTTTTTAATCACAGGAGTGGCTGACAAAAGTGAAAAAGAGAGAGGGAGAGAGACAGAAGAGAGGGAGAGAGAGAAGGAAGAGAGAGAAGGAGAGTAAGAGAGTAGAGAGAAAGTGGAGGGGGAAGAAGACACAGAGAGGGGGGAAGAGAAAGAGACAGAGAAAGGAGAGGCAGATAGACAGACAGAGAAAAGACATATTTAAGACTCTAAAAATGCACTTAAGAATGCAGAGTGGGATTTCTTAGTTCATCACAAAGGTTCCATTACCTAATAACTCTCGGCCATCACACTAGAGAGAGATTATTACTGAGGATTACAGACTTGTTGGCAAGTGATTGGCCCTTGAGGTCCCTTTTTAACTAAAGGGGTCTGTAATCTCTTGTAATACCTTCTCTAAAGGGGATAATCACTTTACCATAAGGTGTTTTTCTTTTTTAATTGTTATTCTGGACACAAAGATTATATTCTATTGACAAATGCATTGATGGAAAACTGTGTCTTCTGCCTTTAAGAACAAACCACTCTCTTATCTTGGTGATTTGTTGTTGTTGGTTAATTTTCTCAACTTTACCTCATCCTTCTAAAAGATGGCCATATGGATAAGTTATTACCAAGCAGAGAATAGAGCTTGAGAGCCTGGGAAATAAGGCAGGGAAAGCTGAGGTGGGGATGGCAGGGGGAGGAAGAGCAGCCAGATCCTTGTGGCAAATGTTTGTAAAGGACTTATCCTTTCAGGATACAGGGGAGGAAACATAGGGATCAAGAGGAACGGAATGAAGAACTGAGAAATCTCCAAAGTATTGCCTGTTCACAGAGAGCTTTTATTATTGGGTTAAAAATCCAGACTTTTATCTTCTAATTAATTCTTTCCTATAGCCACAACCCAAGTATAGGCCCTCATTACCTCTTGAATATTGCAATCACCTTTCAATTGGTCCCATTGCTTCAAGTCTCTTACTGGGGAACTGGGGCTACAAATCCAGAAATGAAACAAGTCCTGCCCTCAAGGAACTTACATAGACAGTTAGGAAGAAACAAGATGTACACAGAGAAATCAATATAAAATACACTCAAATTAAATCAGAAGAAATGGGAGAATGCAAGAGCACTAACATTTAGGAATAAGGAGAGTCAGGAAGGGACTTGAAGGAATGAGGGATTTCAAGAGGCAGAGGGAAGAAGGGTATGGGAAATAATCTGTGCAAAGACTGGGTAGAAGGAGAGGGAGTGATATGTATGGGGAGTCAGTTTGGCTAGAATGAAAACTGGGTAATACTGAGAAACAGATCTTTGGTTTAGAAATATTAACTAGGAAACTATGTGAAGGATGGAATAGAGAGGGGATGACTTAGGAGCACAGGAAGAAATCAGGAATGTATTTGCAACAGTTTAGATGATAGGCAATGAGGGTCTCAATTAGGTTAGGGGTCAGATGAATGAAGAGAAGAGGAGAGATTAAAGATGGAGGGAGAGGCAGAGGAAAGAGTAAAAATGATAAAATGGCAAATCTGCTGACTGGGATAGAGATAGGAGAAACAGGGAATTTAGAAAGAGGGCAGAGTATTGGGGTGAAGACAAAGAAATCTATAGGCCATCCAGTGGAGCTGTCCAACAGTAAACAAAAGGACAATGCCCTAAAGCTCCTGTGAGAAGTGAGAACTTGACAGGTACATTTGAGTGAGCCAGGTAGAGATGTTAGTTGACCCCTTTGGAGTTGGTGAGAGACCTAAGAGAGTATAGAGGGAGAAGAAGGACATAACCCTGGGTACAATGTTAGGAGGTAAGTAAAGACTGTCAAAATCCAGAGCAGAGACGGTATCTAGGAGGAGAGTGTAGTCAAATGCCACAAAGAATGAAGAAGGGTGAAGACTGAAAAAAACCATATTCATCCCTGGGGTGACGTTTTCTTTGAGATTCTTCTACATCCTGTTTTCTTTTTTGCTGATGACTCTGCCTTAGTCCAAATGCATTCTGACTGGTAAATAGAGCAGAAAGCAGAGCTGCTGTTTCAGAATACTCAGTGAGTAAGAAAATTGTGGTCTAGGTAGGTTTGAGAATGGCAGCTGTCGGACATGAAGCAGAGGGCCATCATCTCTAACGATGTGCTGAACATTGAGCTCAGAGCTCTTCAGAGAGAAGATCTGCATTTTCAGAAGTCAACAATTTGAAGGTTTTTCTTGCCAGACTATATTTAAGTCACAAACACAGACTGTTTGTTTTTCATTTTTAAGCATTTGATATCAACTGAAAAACAAATGTTTTGACCAAAAATATTTTTGGATCCCATTATAGCAAAAATAAAATAAATTCTTTCTGGGGCAAATAAATAGCTTTATTACTATCCCTGATACGTTGAATTTTGTTTGCAAATATATTTTTAAAATCTTTTTTAAGATTTCCCACTTTGCTTCCCAAAAGAAATTAAAGTTGTTATAATTTAAAGTCTAAAATTTAAAATCTAAAGTCTAAAAAGAAATAAAGTAGCTAAAATAGTTAAGAAAAACCCATGAATCGTGTAATCACAGGACCACCAAAACGACACAGACCATGAAGACATACATTTGTGATGTCTCCAGCAAATGGCCCTGCAGCCTCTTCTGGGAGACCTCCAGTGATGGAGAATGCATGATCTCTAAGGCAGTTCACTTCTTTTTGAAACAGTTCTAACTGGAAAGAAGAATCTTCTTGATATTTTGATAGGTATTATGTTAAATTGAATACATACACTAATTTTGGTTGATATTATCATCTTTACTATTATATGTGTGTGTTTATAGTCTCTTCACCCACATCTTATATATGTCTTAGAAGGATAATTACTAAACATTTTATGAATTTTGTTGTTTTCAATGCCTTTTTTGTTAGCAATATAGAGAGACACTGAAGATTTTTGTGGGATTGCCTGACCTCCCTCTGTTACCCTAAAGCTATCAATTATCTTTATTTTTGTTGTTGCTGGCTCTGGTTTTATTACTCAATCAGCAAACATTTATTAAGCACTTATTGTATACCAAGATATGTGCTAAGTGTTGAGACCATAAATGCAAAAGTGAAACACGTAGTCCTTGCCCTTAAGAAGGACAGACATTCTATTAGGTACAGTCTATTATACCTAGGGGAGTGATAAGCAAGGAAGCAAGTTTTGAGGTAGACAGTCACAGGCTCCCCCCACCCCCACCCAGGGAAGTAGGCTTTCCTTCACCTTCCAGTAGCAATGGGAGCATTGGTTTGCTTATGATTCCCAGAATAAAAGAAGGTCAAGAGTGGGGATGGAGGAGCAGGAGTGGGGGTTGGTAGTAAGGCAGATGGCAAGAAGAACATATTGGTGTCTTGTTGGATGGCTGAATGAAATGAGAAGTGTGGTCTAGATATGACTAGATGTAGCGGGCTGAAGTTAATTTTCACTAATTCATATAGCAACCAGGGCAGCTCAACTCCAGGGCAGAGTCTTAAATAAATTGTCATCTGCAAATAGAAATATTTTTTGCTTTCTCATTGTTAATACTTATTCTTTTAATTTCTGTTTCTTACTGTATCATAAGATACAGCATTACTGTACAGCACTGCATCTCTAATGGCAATGATGAATAATATTTAGGTAGGTCATTATATTATATATAGATATAGTTATTTATTTCTATCTATAGCAGTATTAATTAATGCTACTCTTAATTAATGCTACTCTCCTTGTCTGCCTTATCCTTACTTGGCTTTCTCATAGAAAGAGCAACTTACAGAGCAAAATTGCTCTATATTTGAAAACAATTGATATAGCATAGGATTTTTTGATGTTTAAATACTTGAGAGAATTAATTCTAGAATCTTTCATGATCACCTCCATGTTTTCTTTTGAGCTCATTAATTATCTTTTCAATTTTTTATTTGTGATATTGGCATTAAAGTTGTTGATTTCTTAACTTGTCAATTTTAATAATTTAAAATCTCAGTTTTTCTAGGGCTTATGTTAATAATTTTAAAAATAATTAGCTTTATTTTTACCATTCCTTGTAACTTTTTCAGCTTGTTTTTGGTTAAGAACTTGATTTTTGTCTCTCAGACTAAATTTTATTGGATCTTTCAAATAAATGATTGTTTTACTGTTAATTCAATTATTCTATTGTTTATAATTTGTTACAATTTATAAATTGTCATAATTTGTTACTTTCTCCTTTACTCCTGATGGCTTGTAATGTTCTTCTTGGTCTTGGTCTATTAATTTATAGGTTTTCATTTCTTTTTAGTTGCAAACTCAAACCATAAATCTTTTCTTCTCTCATTAATATAAGCATCCAGTGACATAAATTTACCTCTGGAAATTATTTACCTGAATCCAATTCATTCTGATAGACAGGCATACCTCATTTTATTGTGCTTTGCTTGATTGCACTTCACAGATACTGGTTTTTTTTAACAAATTAAAGTTACATGACAATCCAGCATTGAGCAAGTGTATTGGCACTACTTTTCCAACAGTATGTGTTCACATCATGTCTCTGTGACACATTTTAGCAATTCTTGCAATATTTCAAGCTTCTAATTTACTGTTATATCTGTTACAGTTATCTGGAATCAGTGCTCTTTGATGTTACTATTGTAATTGTTTTGGGGGCACCTTGAACTGCTCCCACAAAAGATGGCAAACTTATTCCATAAGTGTTGTATGTGTTCTGGCTGCTCAACCGGCCATTAAATTCTCTCCCTCCCCTTGTGTAATGGAAATGGGAATTTAAAGAACTTCCCTGCCCCTTGATAAGCCTAAGGAAATTTGAAGACCTTCCCTGCTTTGAATATATATTCTAACCCCTACTAGGCTAAATTTAATCACATGGAGTCTGTGGTGGGAGGAGTCTGCTGAAAGGTAGAGCAGAGTCCACAGGAAGCTGGGAGTCAGAGCAACTAGACATGGTCGTGAGGAGAGGATGCTTTCAAGGGAGACATTTAGGCTTGTGAGTGAAAGTTGGTATTTGCCACCTGCTGTGACAGCTGTGCTTGTGTTGGTTTGTGGGAAGGCTAAAGGATGCTGAGACTCTCTATGCTGTTATGGCTTATTAACTTCTTTGCTAATTTGATAGAATTGGTTTACTGGTTTTGGGATTCAGTTTTTTGGTGTCTGAATAAATGTTTTACTTCTGTCTTCTATATGGAGAGTCCATTATATTTTGTGATCAAGCACTATGTAGGTATATTTATAGTGACCATTGGCACTGTGAATATTACATTGCTACACCTCAGGCCTATTCCCTGAGACACAATAATATTAAGTTAGGTCAATTAATAACCCCACAAGGGCTTCTAAGTGTTCAAGTGAAAGACTCAATCCATGTGGCAAACTTCATTGTTGTCTTATTTTAAGAAATTGTCACATCCACCCCAGTGTTCAGCAGCCACCACCACCGTGATCAATCAGCAACCACTGACATCAAAGCAAGACTCTCCAACAGTGGGAGAATGTGGAAGGACAGTTTTTCCTCATTTTAGAAGTTTGGTTTACCTGGGCGCAATGGGTTTCTTTAAATGATGTTGTTGTTGTTGTTGTTCAGACATAGCCAACTCCTATAACTCCATTTTATGGGTTTTATTGGCAGAAATCCTGCAGTAGTTTGCTATTTCTTTCTGTAGCTAATTTTACAGATGAGGAACTGAGGTAAACAGGGTAAATGACTTGCCCAAGGTCTTGCCCAAGTTGTGCCCAAACACAGCTAGTAAGTGTTTGAATCTGGATTTGAACTCAGAACTCTAATCATTGAACCACTTAGCTGCCCCACCTTGGATACTAAAACCTTATCAAAGATATAATAGATTGTTTCTGCCTCTTGTTTGGGTAAGAACATACCTCTTATTCATATCTATTAGAAGCATATTATCTATTTTGCTTCTTTTTTTAAAAAAGTATAATTTTAAAACTAAGGTTAATATATCCATTTATAATGTATTGTGGAATATGATATAAGGTATAAGTCAAATTTCTCCCAGGCTTTTCAGTTTTTTCTACAATTTCTATCAAATAAGGAGTTTCTCCCTTAAATAGGTAATTTACATTTTCCACTTTAGCAAACACTGGGTTATTGAGTTCTATTGTTTTCTAAATCTCCTTTGCATAATCTTTTCCACTGATCTGTCTATTTTTTAATCAATATCAGACAATTTTGATGATTGCTGTTTTATAATATAGTTTAAGGTATAGAAGTTATCTTTATTTTTTTACTCTATTCTTTTTCATCATTTCCCTTGATATTATTTTTTTCTCATGAATTTTGTTATTTTATCAAGTTCTATAAAGTATCTCCTTGGTAACTCAATTGCTTGCTATAACATAGCATAACATTGTCATTTTTATTATATTGGCACAGTCTTGCCATGAACAATGAATATTCCTCTAGCTTTGTAAGTTATTCTTTATTTCTTGCAGTTGTACTTTGTAATTGAACCTATACAAGTCTTTTTATGTGCTTTTAGAGGTTGATCCCCAGATATTTTGTGCATTTTGCAAGTAGTTGGAATGGACCAGTATACTGCCTAGCTTTTCTGGTTTATTTCATAGCCTACAACTTTACTGAAACAATTAATTGTCTAAATATCTTGACATATTCCATAGGATTTTCTAAATATATTATCATATCAGCAAATAGGGATTGTTTTTATCTCTTCCTTACCTATCTTTATATCTTTAATTTCTCTTATCGTATTGTTTTCCAGAACTATATAAAATAATAGGGGGGAATGTGAACATTCTAGCTTTACTTCCATATTTATCCCAAAAGGTTCTAGTGAATCCCCATTGTATATGATGCTTGCTTTTAGTTTTACATAGGTGCATTTTTATGATATTTTTTAAAAGGACACTTTGTAACTATATTCTGTAAGATTTTTAGAGTAAGAGATTGTGGTGCTTTGTCAAGAACTATTTTCTGTATCTATTGAGATGATTATATGGTTTTGGATGTGTTGTTTTTGATGTGATTAATTATGACTGTTTTCCTAATGTTGAACCATCCTTGCATCTCTGGTATAAATTCCACTTGGTTGTAATGAATGATTTCTTAGATAAAACACTGTATTTGTTTGGAAGGATTTTGTTTGAAAATTTGAGTCAATATTCATTAATTATCTTGGCCTGAAGTTTTCTTTCTCTATTTCATCTTTCCCTGGTTAATATTAGGACTATATATTCTTGTGAATGAATTCTGGTAGGGTGCTTTTGTTCTCACTTATTAAGGCTAATTTGTGACATAGAGGTCCCAAGTATTCTTTAAAAGTTTGATAGAATTCTTCCCATATCATGTGTCAGCAAGGTTTTGTTTAACATCCTGCAAGCTAGGCTTCAACAAAAACCAAGAATTATCAGAAGAGCAGGCTGCTTTCCAAAGAGGCAGAGAAACTAAAGACCAAATTGCCAGCATCCACTGAATTACGGAGGAAACAAGGGAGTTTCATAAAGTATGCCTACTTCTGCTTCATGGAAGCCTTTGACTGTGTAGATCACAACAAAATGACAAAATGTGGCAAGTCCTCAAAGAGATGGGAGTCCTAGAGCATCTCCTTCATCTCCAGAGGAGTCTGTGTGCCGGGCAGCAAGCAAGAGTTAGAACCGAACATGAAACACCTGATGGTTTTCAGATTGGGAGAGAAGCAGGACGAGGTTGCATATTGTCACTTTATCCATTTCACTTGTATGCAGAGTTCATCATATGAAATGCGAGGCCAGATGAATCAAAAGTTGGAAATAAGGTTGCTGGGAGAAATGACAGCAATCTCAGATCTGCAGGTGATACCACTCTAATGGCAGAAAGTAAAAAGGAATTAAGAAGCTTCTTGATGAGAGTAAAAGAGGAGAGTATAAAAGTTGGCTTGAACCTTAACATAAAACAAAACAAAAAACGAAGATCTTTAGAACTGGTTCCATCATTTCCTGGGAAACAGGGGGAGAAGAAATGGACACAGTGTCAAATTTTATATTCTTGGGCTCAAAGATCATTGCAGATGGTGGCTGGAGCCTTGAAATTAAAGATGCTTGATCCTTGCAGGAAAAGCTATGGAAAATCTGGCCAGCATACTAAAAAGGAGATATATCACCTGGCCAATAATAATTGGTGGGGTCAAAGTTATGGTTTTTCTAGTAGCAATGTATGGCTGTGAGAGCTGGACTATAAGCAAAGCTGAGTGCCTTCAAACTGATGCTTTTGAGAGTGAGACTTCCTAAGTGAGGAGTTCCCTCTGGACCAACTACCCTGTTTTCCTCCAGCAGAGTATATTAGCCAAGTTGAATACTCTTTTTCTCCTCATTGAGATGTGATTGGTCTCTTCTTCTCCCTCCTCCCCACCCTCTATCTTAGAGACCTGTCAGTCCAGCCTGATTCATTTACAGCAAAACAAATGGAGACCCAGATTAGAGAAGCAATGACCTAAGGTGAAAGAGGTAGTTGTGACATGCCTGAGATTTGAACCAGGTCTGCTCCCAGGCTGCTTTCCTGCTTTTCTGGTGAGTAACCATCAAACTGTTCTGATAGCTTTGACCTCTCCCTTCACTTGGAACTTCACTTGCTCCTAGTCTTCAGAGCTAATGGGAAATGCTTCCCAACACCAGAAGATCTAACTTTGCCCTTCAGAGGGTGCCCCAAGGTCACCTGGTCAGTCAGTCAGATCTAGGATCTCAGACCTTAACAAAGAGAAAACTGTAGTCAAATCTCCCTCCTGGGGGTGCTGGGGTGGTGGTGGTGGAATTACCTCCTTTTGAAAAAGTATTTTTTACACATCCCTACTCCTCTCATCACTCCAGCTGCCTTGCATGTGCACTTTGCCTCTGCCCTTGAAAACATGAAATAGTTTTTTTAATCAAAGAAATGAAATACTCCATTCACATAGCAAATGCTTAATAAGTATTTGTTGACTGACTGATTGATTTCATGAGCTGTTGGATATATTAATTTCTAGTTTCCTGTTCCAACTACCAGTTCAAAGTCACTTCACAATTCAATCAAGTCCCACGCATGGTAAAGGACATTTATTAATGGAGCGCTTCAATTTGGGAGCCAGGGCATGGTCTTGGAAAGCCCAGAGGCTCCAGGCAATGGTGGCTCCATTTTGAAATAGAATGATGAATAGAAATTCGGTCGGCAGAGAAGACTCCTGATGTATTCAAGTTATTCATAGCCAAGAATGTTTTTAAACAATCCTTTCCCTTGAAATGAATCCCATGAAACTTTAAAGTCATTTTGGAAACTAGTTTTAAAGACAGCCTGCAGGTGATCACATTTTCCATTCCAGTAATTGGCAGGTAAAGTCAGGGCCCTGAACACTCCTAGGAGTGGGGGCAGGGTGTGGAAGGGGTCAGGAAAGTAAGGAATGAACTAAGGAAAACCTGGTTTGGACCCAGAGACTCAAGGAATCAAAGGGTTTTCATCCCTCTCACAGTCATCCTCATAAGAGCATTGTGAGTACAGATCCTTCACTTCCTTGGGCTTGGTTTCTGTTTGTAAAAGGAATAAATGATTCCTAAAGTCTCTCTCAGCTGTAACGTCCTGGGGTGCTGTGACTTCAGGGCTTGGGCCAACAAAGACCTTTTGGGGATTGTCCTCCAGGCTCCTAATATGTTCTATAAGCCCAGTGAGTCACTAGAACTTTAAGTAGGTGCCCACAGAAAGGCTGTGTTTTGGAACAAGTCTCCAGACCACCAAAACATTCTACAGTTGACCTCAGGCTCTCTCAGTTTGACAGAGAGAAGGGATTAACTCAGATGAGAGGGGGTGAGGGGAAAGAGAGCGGGAGGGAGAGAAAGGGAGAGACAGAGACAGAGAGAGAGAGACTGAGAGACAGAGACAGACAGAGACAGGGAGTAACAGAGAGACAAAGACAGAGCGTGAGAGATTCCACCTGGGATACAGGTGGAACCTCCCCAGAGCCCTTCCCTGCCCCCAGCCTCCACCACTCAGGGAAGAGGGAAACCAGAATCTAAATCTATCTCCTTACTCACATGAGGGCATCAGTCATCCCTAATTCTGTGCCATCTAGTGCTTAATGAGACTTCCCTTGATCCTGGGAGCAAACGATTTATCCAGGCCTCTAATCTGTCACTGAGGCAGCTAGGTGGCATGGAATGTCAAATCTGGAGTCAGGAACACCTGAGTTCAAATTGGGTAGTTGTATGACCATGGGCAAGTCACTTAACCTCTGGTTGCCTCAGTTTCCTCAGCTGTAAAAAGGAAATAATAATAAATTGCATGTGTCCCCCAGGGTTGTTGTGAAGATCCAATAAAATAATATTTGTAAAATGCCCTTTTTTCAGAATCAGCTAAAGAGACTAGAAGATTTACCTGGAGAAGAGAAAGCTCAAAGGGACAGGCCAGCTGTCTTTGTGAATGAAGGCTGCCTCATGCAGAGGAATGAGGCTTGGTCTATTTAGTCCCAGAGGCTACAAATGGAAAGAATGGAGGGGAGGAGAAGAGAAGCAGGATGGGGGTTGTGGCTGGGAATACCCTCCTGATATGGAGAGCTACCCAAAGACGGACCAGGCTGCTTTGGGGACCAGTTGACTTGCCCTCCTTGGAGGTCTTAAAACAAGGCTTTTAATCTTTGTTGTTGTCATC
>CM053599.1:4438996-4450797 GCA_028646575.1 Pseudocheirus occidentalis
GGCAATATCAGCAATAAGAATAATTGTGACAATTCTTGTGTTAGGACACTTGAGCACATAGATCTGCTGGTATAGGGCTGGCCAAAGGGGATGCCCAGCCCTGAAGGGGGAAGACTCATGATCCTGCCTATCAAAAAAAGCTTTTCTTTTTGACCAGAGTTGTAGGGGATAGAGTGGGAGCAGCAAGAAGGGATTTTTTCATTTAAAAATGGCAAAATTGGCCAACCTTTTTCCTAAAGAAGAGACATGAAAATCTTAAGTCCCTCTCTTCTTTTTTGGGGGTGGGGATGTGGGACCATGGATGTGCCCCACTTCATATAATATCTAACATGGCCGGTTTCAGTTAGTTTTGCTGAACCAGGGTTGTCTTTTTTTGACTGTAAGAAGTGGCACCTTGGGGAAGGGAGGGGATGAATTTATTAGGAAACACAGGTGATATAAAAACAAAAGTAGTAAAACACAGTTGATGTACTTAAAATGCCTAGGGAATGCCCAGTTCCGATGTCCAGTGGGCAGTTGGGGACACACTAAAGGACCTTTTCCCTGCTACCCTGAAAGGCAGCCAGATCAGAATCAATCAATCAAGCTATAAACAAGCATGCCACATCCCAGACTCTGGATATCTAAGACAAAAAATGAACAACCCTGACCCTCAAGGAGCTTACCCTCTACCAGGGGAGAGAACACATACATAAAAAAGTGTATTGAAAACTTATGCCACCTAAAAACAAGGTAATGGGGGGAGGGATTAGCAATGACCCTAGTCAAAAATGTTGCTGATTCTTATTACTGATGGCTTCCAAAATAAAGAGTGTCTGGTGGGAAGACAGATGGCAAGAAGACAATGCTGTGGCCAGGAAGGCTGGCTTCATTGGCATGGAGTCAGACAGTGCATGAAGAAGGATAAAAGGACATCTGTGTTAGGCAGTGTCTATAAGGCAGAGTCTGGAACCCCACAGGAACAGGCAGCAGGCAGAGCTCCCTGGAAACTGGCCCTAGCTGCCCAAAGGAATGGGTGCCTGGAGCTGTCCTGGTGCTGCCCAGGGGCTTACCATCTACTCTGGATTTGGAAGGGTCCCCTGCCTGTCTGCACCAGCTGGCATGGATACTTACTTTGGACAGATGGATGAAGCTCAGGATCTGGGATTCCTATTTCATCCTCATCATTGCTCTGTTCCTCTCAGGATTGGTCCAGGGTCCTAGATTCAGGAAACTCTGCACCTATTGCATGCCAGCTTTAGTTCAGGATCTGCTCTGCACCAGCTTTTCCAAACACCAAGATCCTATTTCCTCACCTAATGTATCTTCTCCGCAAGACAAGTAGCTGAGAAGAATACGCCCAAGTCTAAGCTGATAACAACCAGAGATTTGCTGAGAAAAATGTCCTGCACAGGATGATGGTTCCAAAAGGAAGAATGCATAAAAATAGCAAATAGCCTCTGGTTATTAAACATGGGGCACTTCTGGCGATGGCAGCAGATCAAAGGTGGCAGAGATTTCTCTGGACAGGCAGGATTTGTAGGCAAGGCCTGGAAGCAGACATAAGATTTAGAATTATTACAGGTTCTACAGGGAGAGTGACTGATGATGATGGCCCAGGGCAAGGAGCAGAGCCCAGAGTCACCTGAATTCCAAGCGAAGTGAGGTTAATGAGGGTCTCCTCCTAAGTGCATGGCAGATGTCTGAGCCCATGGCCTCACTGCCTATATCCCAGCTGGCCAATCAGTCAGTCAACGAACATATATTAAACACCTCCTATGCACTAGGTAATAGGAATACAAAAACACAAAACCAGTCTCGACCCTCAAGGAGTTTACCTTGGCCAGGGGAGACATTGGGACAAGCATAAGAACTACAGATTAGGGGCGGCTAGGTGGTGCAGTGAGTAGAGCACTGGCCCTGGAGTCAGGAGTACCTGAGTTCAAATCCGGCCTCAGACACTTAACACAAAAACTAGCCGTATGATCTTGGGCAAGTCAATTAACCCCAACTGCCCTCCAAAAAGCAAAAAAAAAAAAAAAAAGAAGAACTACAGATTAGATGTGGGATCATATCTGTGTGCGTGTGAGCAAACACACGTGTAGACAAAGCAGTGCCCCTAATGATGTTGTCCTGGGTTAACGTCACAGGCTTTCATCCTCTGCTGTATGGATCATGGGTTTATCTGGATGCTTTGCATGGATTATGCTGGGCTCTAGCTCAGGGCTGGGCCCTTGGAGGAGAAAGGAGCAGGGAGGAGTAGCCACATGTGTGATTTCATCCGTGGAGGCAGCTTCTGTGCAAACTCCCTACCACAGAGCAGAGCAATGACTCCTCTCTGACTTGGGGATTTAGCCAGGGTTTGGGGGCTGAGACATAAAGTGATTGGGGAGGGTCCCATAGGCTAGGAAACAGCAGGAGCAGGGTTCCCCTGGGAATCTTCCTGACTCCAAAGCAGGCCTTCTGCCCACTATGTCACTTCAGCTCCTTCCTGGCACCTCATGCCAGTTTGCTGCAGTGACTCAGTGGTCATTGTTTGAAGACCACACCCCTTCCCCAGTCCTTTAGCTTTGGTGCTTGGCTCCTGAGCTCAGGCTGCCCTCCTTTCTGCTGCCTGGCCCCTTGACCTGGGATCTCCCTCACCACTGGATTTCTGGCTTTGATCTTTGGTCTGGGTTTTTGTTTGTCTTTGATTCCTGAAGCCTAGTCTTGTATTTGAACCATGACTCCCCTCTCTCCTCGGTCCCTGTGTTCGCTTTCTCAAAGCCTAGACACACACATACACACACACTCACACACATACTTACACATACACACACTCACACACATACTCATACTATTCACCTACTGATTTCTAGCACTCAAGTCACAGTACAAGTGTATAAAGTTCTGGACTTGGAGCCAGGAAACCTGTGTTCAAATCCTACCTTGATCACAAACTGTGCAACCTCAAGCAGGTCACTGAACTTCCTTATCCATACAGTCAGGGGGTTGGACTGGGTGGTCTCCAGGATTCCTTCCATTCTGAAGGGTAGAGCACAGGACCCATGAGTGTATGGCCTCAGCAGCCCACTTAGCCTCCATGTCCCTAAAACCCATCTACTAAGTCAAAGTCAATTGAGGCAACTGGGCAGCCCAGTGGGTAGTGTGCTGGATCTAGAGTCAGGAAAACTCAAGTCTGAACCCATTCTTAGACTCTTGCTAGTTGTGTGACCTTGGGCGAGTTCCTTAACCTCTGTCTGCCTCAATTTCCTCACCTGTAAAAGGGACTAGTAACAGAATCCACCTTGCAGATGACTACAGGTGAACATCTTGTTGGGAGAATGAAATGAAATAATCTTTGTAAAGCTCTTTCCTCGTGCTTGGCATGCAGCAGGTGCTTAATAAATGTTTGTTCCTTTCCCCTTCCCACCCTGTACATAGGGTCCTACAGGAAAGGATAAAGGGGGAGTCATCCATTAGAGACAGGATAAAGTGACATGAAGAGTGCCCCATGGAATGGCTTGCTCCTGGGATAGCCTTCCATGTGAGTGATTCAGTGAAGATGAAGGAGCCCTTTGGGGCTGATGAATCAAGTAAAGATCTTAGCTGAGCCACCTCTTATGGCTCAGAGTTAGCCAGCTCAAATATTTCCTCCACCTGGGCTCTGGCATCCGCTTTCCCACATTCCACCTGACTAGCCTTGGCATCCTTCCGGAGGTGTTCCTGCACCTGGTCCTAGTGTCCATCTGACCATCAGCTTCTCCTTAGCTTCCTCTCCACGAGTCATACCTAAGCCTCGGCCTCCATAGCAGGCCATCTTGATTGGAGAGGAAGCAGAGCATGGTGAGGGGAGAATGTGGGTGTGGACATAGGAATTTTGAGTTGTAAGGTAAGGAAATGGATGAAGCGAGGGGGTAACACTGGAGTGCTATGGAATGATGGGATGAATTTGGGGGTGGGGCATATTTTGAAGAGAAAGCCAGGAACGTAAAGGTCTAATGGGGCAACATCAGTCAGAACCACTGAAATGTAGCATCTCAGAGTCCTCAGAAGCCTTCGGAGGGCTGATCTACATCAGATGAAATCATGATGCCAAGTCCAGGTGTCTTCTGCTCAAAGACATCTGGAATGAGCATCAACCACTTTGGGGCACTGATCATAATGAAGGGCAGATGGGTGGGGGCACTGGACAGACAGATGAGCCAGAGTCAGGAAGACCTGAATTCAAATACTGCCTTAAACACTCGCTAGCTGTGTGACCCTGGGTAAGTCCCCTATCCCTGTTTGCCTGAGTTTCCTCATCTATAAAATGAACTGGAGAAGGAAATGGCAAAGCACATAGCATCTCTGCCACAAAAACCCCACAGAGTCAGATGGAACGGAAAAAAGACTGAACTCAACAACCCTAACAATGAGCATTTTTAGCATTTTAAGGTTCTCAAAACACTGCACATTGTCTCGTGTCTACCTCACAATAACCCTAGGTGGCAGCTGCTTTTATTTCCCCATTTTGTAGCTGAGGAAACTGAGGCTGAGGGGTTAAGTGACTGGACTTAAGTGACTGGATTTAAGGGGTTAAGTGGCAGGACTCACACTTGGGTCTTCCCAAATGTTAAGTCCAGGACTCTCTCTACAGCATGAGATTGTTAGAAAGTGTTTTCTTATATGGACCCAGCATCTTTCTCACTGACCCTCGTAATATCTGCCCCCTTCTTCTCATCTCCAGGTTGAACATACCCAGGTTCCTTCAATGGGTCTCCTCAGTCACCATCTTGGCCACTGGCTGGCTTCCGAATACCCTGCTGGGCTCTTCATGCCTTTACACTTACTTTCAATGGATCAACCAAATCCATAAGCATTGATTAAGCCCCTATTAGAGACAAAGTACTGTTAGGTGCTGGGACACTTAGTCACAAATGAAATAGGCCTTGATTTTGAGAAGGGGAGACTCTCCTGTAAGAGATAACGTACATACAGAAACATATCCTGAATAAATGCAAAATGGGAATGTATGGGCCATTGAGGGAGGACTAGCAGTTCTGGGGAAAGGGCTGCTCACCTACCTTTGGTGTCTAGCTGCCCACCTACCTTCGGTATCTAACTGGTTACCCACTTCCACCTGTGGCCCCAAGAAGCTGCAGCACATGCAGTGATCACAGCCCAGTAAAACTGTCTGCGCAGATCAGCTAAACCAGCCTGAGGGTCATCAATAAGCTTCAGACCTGTTGTTAAGTTAGGGGGTGTCTACCCAAAATAGGTGAAGACTTTCCTCAGTGGAATGGGTGGATGAGAACGATTTGTTCCAATAGCCATGTAGGTGGCAGAAGCTGATGCTGTGGAATGGCTAGAGCTTGGTCAGACATTGAAGATAGCAAGGTCTTCCACGGCCTCCCTGGCCATCACCAGCCATCACTCGGGAAGAGAGAATGAGGCTGACCACTTAGTGCAGCTCTGCCTCACTAAAATCTAATGCAGGGGCAAGTCAAGACATTACCCATAATGTCACTGGTCCTTTTTGAGAATGAAGTCCCAACAACAATACCATGAATATCTACCTGCTTCTGGCAATTGGTGCCAGTAACTGACCTGGTCAGGAGCCTCTCTGCTGCCCAGACAGCTGTCCTCTGATGTTATACTGTTCTGCCTCCTCTTCTGCATGCTCTGGCTTGCTGTTATTTGGGGTTCTTATGGATTTCCTGCCTGTACTTTTAATCACCTATCATGCATCACATGTTAGTTCCTGTATCCTCTTGGTACTTGTCTATCTTCCTAGTTCTAGGCTGACACAAACTTGTAAAATAAGGATGTTGGATTAGGAGCTGCTCCCTGAGATCTCTGCCGTCTGTAGCATGCATGATTCCTTGTCCTTGGTGCTACAAGGGACTGAACTCATTTCTATTTTGTTCAGCACACACAGCAGGAAGATAACAAAAAAGCTTCTGGCAGATGGAACAGAGCATATTGATATCTATAGACCCTTGGGCTACTAAATATAGACCACATCCCAGGAATGATGGTCTTGAGATCCGGCAAAGAACAAGTCCAAATGGGAGAGACTTTCTATGCATGAGAGAAGTCATACTAACCACCTAGAATTATATGGGGAGACTAGACAATCTCTGAGGTTCCTCCTGTCAACCTGAATCAATGAGAAGATAGCCAATATAGCCAAAAGTGTTCTTTTGGCTGCAAAGGAGCTGCTGCTGGAGTGCCCAAGGAGGACTTGGGGTGCAGGGTTTTTATAGAGTACCAAAGCTGAGGAACAGGGATACAACTCTGAGAATGGCTCAGTTACTGGTGAAAGGCATTGGGATATTCTGTGGTTTTACAAGGTAAGTTGTTTTGCCTAACAGAAAGTCCATAGAAAACCTTGGGAATCTCTGGAGGGGTTAGTTGAGTATTTACAAAATAGTCCAAGGCTGAGAGCTGGGGGGGGGGGGAGGGGAGGCAAGCATTGGGGCTTGGTCAGCCTCAGGCAATTCCTGGATCTGGAAATGGAGACAAGGTCAGCTTCAGTCAGTAAAATCAGCAGCCCTCTGATCATAATCAGCTGTGCTAAACATTTCTATCTCTAAATCCCAATAATTCTGTGACCCCCTTCTTCTTTTTGTCATCCTTCATGACTAAGGACCCATGATGAAAAGCTCCAACCACAGAGTTCTTAAAATCAGAACTCTCTGGAATTTGTTCAAACATGGTGATATGTAATTGGCCGCCTTTAACACCTTTGATTTGGATAAAACTTTAGGGTTTTCCAATGACCTTTCACTAGTTAGCTGTGCCACCTTGCTTATATGTCTTAACTTCTCTAAACCTTTGTTTGGTCATTTCAAAAATGATTGTGGTTGCCCTTATAATTATAAATGCCATGCATTATTTCTATTTTTTTTTCCTCCTAGCATATCCCATGAGCTAGGCTACCAAGGCACAGAGGAGAAGCCTGAGGTTCAGAGAGGCCATGCCTTGCTCAGATATTAATGGGTAAAGCCAGGTCTAGTGCCAGAGTGTGGGCTTCTGGTCCAGGTCTCTTTTCCATTCTTTCTTCTAATAAAAAGACCCTCAGGTCTATCTGACACAAGAATGCCATGCCTGTATTGTACAAAGTCACTAAGTTACTTCATCAAAATGATGACAGATTTTTCTTGCAGAAAAAAATATTTTTCTTTTCCTTTTTTTTGAGGGGGGAAGGTAGGGCAATTGGGGTTAAGTGACTTGCCCAAGGTCACACAGCTAGTTTTTTGTGTTAAGTGTCTGAGGCCAGATTTATACTCAGGTCCTCCTGACTCCAGGGCTGGTGCTCTATTTGCTGCGCCACCTAGCCACCCCCATACAAATCTTTCTATTAGTTTGTGGATAAAGTAAGATGACCAGTAAGGCTGTTGTTCCTTCTTTTAATAGTTCCCACATATGTTCATGAAAAGATGCCTCAGTCTCCTTAGTTGTAAAATGAGGGGTTTGGACTTTTGATACCTCTTCTAGCTTTAAACCTGTGGTCCTATGATCCACATTCCCACTCCAATTCTGAAGGAAACCTGCTAAGGCCCACATAGCAAGAGGAAGCAAGATGGTGGGGGGCAAAGAGCACAGGCTTTCAAGTTAGGATACATGAACTCTTTGACTATCTCACTCTGTGGGACCCTGAATGAGATATTTAACTTGCCTAGGTTTTGGTTTCCTCATCTGAAAAATGTAGGATCTCATAGATTCCTTTCAGATCTGAGATTCTAACCATGAGCAATATGTCAAATCTAGTTTTTTAAAAAGCAGTTATTACGTATCTACTGTATGCTAATCACCAAGCTAATCGCTAGGGGAAAAAGATGAAAAATAGTCCCTGCTGTCAAGTAGTTCTAGTGAAGGAAAAAATATGTGACAACTATGTACTAAATAAAATGTAGGGGCAGCTAGATGGCACAGTGAATAGTGCATCAGCCCTGGTGTCAGAAGGACCTGAGTTCGAATCTGTCCTCAGATACTTGACAAGTACTAGCTGTGTGACCTTGGGTAAGTCACTTAACCCTGATTACCTTGCTTCCCCTCTCAAAAAAATATAGACAGCAGAAATGATAGATTTATGAATGTTGTCAAATCATAGGCTATGTGTTAGCTGAAGTGGCCTCTTGTCCATGAACAGTGGACATTCAATAAATCTTGAACATTGTGTTTCCCAAGTAGATTCAATTGTTGTATAACCCCTGTAATTATGTTGACACCATGGTCACCAGAAGGGGAAAATGCTATCATAAAAGCAACTAGATTCCCAGAAGTGAGAACCAAACAACTCTGAGAAAATTTAGTATGGTTCAAAAGCTTAATAATAGAATTACAGGAAGCTGTAAGGCAGAAAATTAGGCATCTCAAAGACAATTTTCTGTTCTACATTGTCAATTTTCTTGCTTGTCTTTTTGATGGGACACAGAAGTACAGAGACGCAATAGAAATATTATAGCAAAAGAATAAAGAAAAGAAAATTGGAAGAGCACTGAATGTCTTTATGAACCAGTGACTTACTTTGAAGGTCAGGCTCAGCAAGACAGTTAGGATCATTGGCTTTCAAGAAAAACAAACAAACATGCTGAGACAAAAACTCAGATGCTATATTTCACAAAAGCATTCATGAAAATTGCCCAGAAGTATTGGATAAAGAGGGTAAAGTACAGATCAATAGAATTTATAAGATGTCATCAGAAAGTAGCTCCAAGTTTAGCTCATCAAGAAATGTAGTGACCAAGCTCTAATCAGAGAGAGAATTTTGCCAGGTAGTAAGAAATTGTTCATGTACCACATGCAAGTTACTGCTTTAGATTTATTGACTGGTCCAAGATCATAAACTAGCAATTGGTGAATTCAAAACTAGAACCTGGGCTGTTAGACTCTAAGACAAGTATATTTACAGTCTCTTGATACTTTACCAGATGACTCAAAGTAAATGCTTACTGATTTATATATTGATTGGTATTATAAAGACCATCGTAGTTCGGGTTGTATCAGATGACTGCTGAGTTTCCTCTGAGAATCAAAGATTTCTAATTTCTGTAAATGAGAACAAAGTCACAGCTCCAACCCCTTGGGAGAGACTAGTTCCTTTTTCTCTAGTCCACTGCTAGACTGCATGTGCCTGTCCAATACCACCAAACTGGTTTGCAAAATCAAGCCACTTCCTACAAGGGAGTTCAATCAAATGAATATGAACTCATCTCCACTAGAGATTCAACATCCCCCATTGTAAGGTCTCCATTCTGCAGGATTTGTTGGTGAGATTTTTGTGCACAGAGACCAGCCTCACACATGGGTGTCTCGTTGAAAATGCCGGGGGTTTGTGGTTTCCATTACAAGATGCTCACAGTAGAGTGTTCCCAGGGGCCAATATTACTTGAATTAACAGAGCCCCAAATGCTGAACCAGCCAAGATCAAGGCCTTGGCCCAGTTTCACCAAAGTGATGAGAGGAAGATAGAAATTAGTTTTGTTTTTCTAACCTTATTTGAGCATGTCTTTTGGTTCTGCAAAGGAATATGGGAGAGAGAAGAAAATGATTCCTGAGCATAATAGAATCCATATTTTTCTTACATGTCACTCCTTGTCTGGGGAATTCCCAAATGCTCAGCACCCATGATAATTTGGGGCAAAAAGATGATAGAGCCCAAGGTATATGCATGTGTTGGGGGGGGGTTGGAGTCTCTATGGCATGCATATAGGTGAAATCCTTTAAAGGCATTGTTTGCTGGAAGAAAACAAGCATAGAAAGTCCATCCTGTCATGACATCTAAACCCTATTTTGATGCTAGGCTGACATAAGGACCAAAGTAAGATCCCACCCTCAGTTCCCTCCCTCCCCCCCCAAAGTAATCACTCTGGAGTCCCAGAAAACAAGCTAACAGGGACAAATGCTTGCTTTCTTGGGCCTTACAAGGCAGCTCTATTGACTTAGCAGATTAGGAGCTCATCATGCGGGATCAAAGGCTTTCTCAATAAAGGCTTCTTTTAGTGGCTGCCCTGTCTTTGTTCAAAAGATGCCCTGGCAATGGGAGACAGGATCCTGAATGGTTTGCATAGAGAAAAAGACAGAGGGCCTGAAAAAAGCTGGGGATGGGAAGGAAGAACTTTGGGAAAGGGAAACTCTTTCTTCTGGAACATTTAGCACCACAAATTGGTGGCTCTAATAGAAGCACCGAGACACACATATTGTGCTTGGTCCATCTATCACTCTCTCTCAGTTTGTAAATAGATGTCCTTTGACCTGTTCCTTTTCTGATGACTGAAAAATTTCAGTGATGAATTATCTAAAGTTTTTTTCCGCCCATAAACTAAAATTCCATCTGGGACCAAAAAAAAATAACAACCACTATCATTTATATAGCACTTTAAAGTTTGCCAAGCCCTTCGTGGATATGATCTCGCTTTATCCTCACACAGCCCTGGGAGGAAGGTGCTCTTGTTACCTCCATTCTATAGATGAGGAAACTAAGAAAAACAAGAATTAAGTGGCTTTCTCAGAAAGTGTTTGATGTAGGATTTGAACTCAGGTTTTCCTTTCCCTATGTCCAATGCTCTATCTGCTGATAGCCCCTCAGCTTAAATGGATCTGATTCTTGGTAGCTGTATTTGTTTCTACCTCCATTTTCCATTATTCCAAACAATTCTCTATGTAGAAACTCCAGTTCAGATGGATAACTGACTGTGACATCAGAGAGATGTTTGGGGCACTATGGGTCTGAATGACTTGCCTATAGGGGCACGTATGACAACCAAGAATATAGAATTGCGCTTTTGGTACATTGAATTTGAAATGCCTATAGGAATCTGGTTTGAAATCAGAATCTGAGAGTTGAAAGGGATCTCTACCACATAGTCTGACCCATGCATACAAGGAATTCCTACTGAAAAATACCCTCAGCTCTGAAGACTTCCTGGGAGGGAGAGGAACTCCCCAGATGTTGTCCACCAGGTGGCTCACAATGCTGAACTGGAGTTCAGGAGATGTTCAGGCTGGATCTAGAGATCGAAGAGCCAGATGCATGGGGAGGCTAATTAAACCCTTCAGCCTCTAATGGGAGTACCTGAGGTCACCATATAAAAGATCCTAAGGGAAGAAGATAATCTAGTACAGAGACTTGTGGTACATTTTCAGTTAATAATATGGCTGATGAACCAGAAAAGGAGGTGACTGAGAAAGAGCAGTCTTACAGGTAGGAGGAAAACCCAGAGAGAGGAGTGTCATGGAAACCCAGAGAGGGGAGACAAGGACTATGGCATGACAGGACTATAGATTTGGAGCTTGAATGGACCTTAAAGTAGCCACGTGGAGAGGTAGTCATCAGTGTTCACTGTGGCAGAGAGTTCAAGAAGGATGAGAACTGAGAACTGAGGCTGAGAACAGAGAGGAGTACATAATTGGTCATTCAGAGATCACTGGGAACTTTGGAGGGGCAGCCTCACATGACTGATGAGGGCAGAAATCAGATTGTAAAGGATCAGTCTTCTCATTAGCAGTCTTAGGGTCCTGTTGTTGAACCAGTTCCAAATATGTCTAATACTACTTTCATCCATTTTCAACCCTTCATCCTGTCCAGAAAGATTTTGTCAAGAACCTTGCTGAAATCCAGGTATACTACAAATCATTGGATCTAGGGGAAATCCGGATAATTTCATGATCTGTCAGAAAAGAGTGGAGGTGAGTCTAACCTATCCTATTCTTGACTTTGCATAGCCCTTCCTCACTTAAATTCAATTCACTTGCAAATTATGACATCACATCATCTGCAAGAACAAAGGAAAAACAACAATCTTTGAAGGCATTGTTGAGTTAGAGACATCACTGTTTCCCTTTCTCATTGCTTA
>CM053599.1:4450897-4471932 GCA_028646575.1 Pseudocheirus occidentalis
GTATCTCCTCATATCACTGACACAATGATTAGCTCCTCAGAGCCATTTAACCAAACACCAATGACCTTTTACAAAGAAATATTTACCAAGAAGATATAGCAAGGACAGAAGTCTCCAAACAACAGGGGTATAATCCCCTCTTTGCCATTTCAATTCTAGGAGAGAATAGCTTCAAACCCAGAGTGGTAGCAACAAGGCACCTGTCCCCATTAAGCTCACTTGGAATGGCTTGGATGCTGGAAGTTACTCCCTTGCTACACTAGGACACCTGAGAGCTGATCCTTTGCTAGGTTGGGTCAAGCACATTGTTCCTCCGGGCTGCACTGGTACCAGCTTGGCTACCAGCAAATGTTGGCACAGTCTCCAGCTCCTGAACTTCTGGAGGTTTGCTGGAGGCTCACAAGTTCATAGCCACTGCTCATATTCTTTCACCTGAGAGAAGGAAAGAATAGACATATCTGAGACAGAAAATAGCTATTCTAGGTGCTCCTAGCTCCATGACCAAGGCCTATCCCCACCTGAAGGCCTTCTGTCCTCCTTCAAAACCTCAATGGGAGTAGAGACCATGAGTTCCTTCTAGGCATGCATCAGAGGCTTGGAGGCTACAGAGTTGGTAATCTCTATTACTACCTCCTGCTGACTTGTCATAAGTCTAGCATAGAAGAGGAGAAAATAGTTGGCTCAGGATCTTGGGTGAGTGTAGTTGGTCACTAAAGGGAAGAGTGAGTCAGAACCAAGAACATTCATGGGAACAACAGAGAATTATAGGGAAGAATCCAGACATTTACACAGCAGTGTTTAAGAGACTGGTCATCTGGACTGTGAGTTCAAAGGAGGGAGAGGGAGCCTGTGTGTAAGAGTAGGAGAGGCTGAGGTCTTAGTGAAAATATAGAGATTGGCACCCCCTGATTCAGCACTGGATCCCTAAAAGGGGAGAGATAATGTATAGGAGTCTAAGTCTTAAAACCCACCCCAATCAATCAATCAACAAACATTTATTATGTACTTACATACACACTTACATATGTACTTACATACATGGCAAGTTCTGAGAAGACAAAAATGAAACAAGTTGTATTCACAAGCATCTAGTACATATAGAAGTACCAATAAAATATATGTACAAGGTAAGATTTTTTTTTTGTAAAATGCTAGGAGAATCAGGAAAGTGTCATATAGGAAATAGTGCCTGAGCAGAGTTTTGAAGGAAATCTAAAAGGTAGAGATAATGAGGGAGTACGCTGGTGTGGAGGATGGTTGGTAAGACAGACTATGCAAAGGCTCAGAGGTAAAAAATAGAGTATTGTGGATAAATAACGGCAAGGAAGACTGGTTGGGTTGGATTGTCAAGTATGTAAAGGGGAATAACAATGTATAAGATGGGGAGAAAGGTAGCAAGGAGACATGTTGTGAAAGGCTGTAAATGACAAAGACCAGAGTTTGGATTTGACTTTGGAGGTGAGAAAGGAGTTGATTGAACACAACAGTGACATGATCAGACCCGTGCTTTAGACAGACTGGATGGAGCCTCAGAGGCAAGGAGACCAATGGCCATGGAGTCACATTAGCTGTGGGCCAAAAGGAGGAAGCGGCCCAATCAAGAGGTACCTGATGATTCTGTCTAGGAAACAGGAGGTGTTGGGATGGGATGGGGGATGTTAAGAGGACCTAGAGATTATTATGGGAATGCTATCAGCGGCCACATCATAACTCGTATGTGTCTGATAGGGCCATTATCCAAAAAGCAATAGACTCAGGGAAGATGATAAGAGACTCTACAGAACTCATCTTTCTCATCCTCTTTGCTTCTCTTTTATCCCACTGGCTACTGAGAGCCCAACCAAGGTTCCTCATGAAACTTGTGAGCAGACATCACACCACAGGAAGCCTGGAATAATAAAGCCTTGTTCTTATTTCCTAGAGGGAAATAATCCAGAGGCTATCCATTAGCACCAGCAACCCCCTTGGATGCTGTGACCCTGTCCACAGACATCAGACAGAAGATGCAGACAAAAAAGGCACAATTGTTTAGTGCTTGAGTCATGGACCCTGGTCCCAGCATCTGCTGCCATGGAAGCTCCCATCTGCACTTCCTAGGGAGTGTGTGTGTTCATATTATGTATATGTATGTATGTATGCATGCATGCATGCATGCATTGTGTGTGTGTAAACGTGTGTGATTGGGTACGAACGTGTATGTGTAGCATAATTCTATATTTCTATATTTAAATGAAAGGAAAATTGGGAGAATGAAAGAGGATGAGAGGGGGAGAGAAATTAGTGCATTCTTCCTCATGTAGCCAGACAAGACAACATGTTTCAGGGCTCCTGTTTTCTCGGAGACTAATTTCTTATTCATGACATTAGAGGTGGTGTTGAGAATTTCTTATCTATGTTATACCTAATTATTGAGAGGAGAGCTAAGAGAAAGGAAAAGCTCTGGGACACACCGCTTGGGGCTGGACAGGGGTGTTCTGCTCAGTGCCAGAGGAACAAAGTGCCTTTTCAAACAGAGTTGTCCTTTTTTCTCAGTCCTGGGACACAGGAAACATTGAAAGGCAGTGAGGTATCCTGGAGAGATAGCTCTAACACATGTTTATGTGTTATTATGTGATCTAAGGTAAATCTCTTCTCCTTTCTAGACCTCAGCTGTGAAATGGGGATAATGAAAATCCCATTCTCTTCCTCATAGGATTCTTATATAGCAAGGGTTTTGTAAACCCTAATGCAGTTGAGGGAGGGGAGGTATGTCCATCTTAACCCTGGGCAGTGGTTTGAAGCTTCCACGGAGGCACATGTCTTTGGACCCCTGACCATCCCTGTGGTCTTGAGACTTCCAAAGATTTCACAAAGGCCCAGATGAACCAGTTATACATAAAGGAATTAGTGTTTATTTTAATAGGTGTTTTGATTCATGCCAAAGAAGGTACAATGTGTAACATGAAACAGGAACATAGAAAGAGGACTTCACAGCAAAGGATACCAGTGAGCCTCAGTGGGTGGGAAGAGAGACAGGATACAAATGGTTCTCTTCTTAAGCTCTCTCCTTAAGTCCCTTCAGACATGTCAGGAATGCCAGAACCCCAGAATTTGAGGGTTGGAAAGGATGTCAGCAGTCAATTGGTCCAAGGTAAGCATGAAAGGAATTCCAACTATAAAACACCTACCAAGAGTCATCCAGCCTCCATGTGTGGACTTCCAAGGAGAGGAAGCCTTTGTCGAGTCCCCCACTCTCCCCCCACTCCCCATCACCTCCAGAATCAAACATCAGCTCTTTTGTTTAGCTTTTAAAGACCCTCATAATCTTGTACCAGCTGGTCCTGGCAGCCACATTGAACCTTAGTCCTGCAGTCTGGCCTCTCTTCTGCCCTTACCTCTGCATCATAGAGCTGCTCTCTTCCTTAAAATCATAGATCAGGCACCATTTGCTACCTGCAACAGGTGCCCTCCCATTCTAACTCTCATATGTCTAATAGGTATTTCTTTGTCTGTATATACTTACTACATACTATATATTATATACTATACTTTGTCTCCCCAGACAACTCCTTACAGCAAAGAATGGTTTCATTCTTTGTCTTTGTATTGCTAGCACCTAGAACAGTTATTGATGCATACTTGACCAATGTTTGTCAACTGACTGTTTGACCCCTGATTGAGTAGTCTCCGTCCTGTCCAACTCTGTGGCTCCATTTAAGGTTTTATTGGCAGAGATACCATAGTAGTCTGCCATTTCCTTCTCCATCTAATTTTACAGATAAGAAAACTGAGGCAAAGAGGGTGAAGTGACTTGCCCATGGTCAAACACATGGGATATTCCACTTTTGTACCATTCTAAGTGTTAGGAAGTTTTTTCCCCCTAATCTCAAGCCTAAATTGGGCTCTTTTTAATTCTCTTCTCCCCTACCTCTGGAACTATCCTCTAGAGCCAAAGGGAACAAGACACAGCCCTTTGAAGACTTGAAGTCAGCAATCCAGCCTAACCCTCTTCCAGCCCCCAAGCTTTCCCTTCCCTTTCCTTCCCTTGCCTTCCCTTTCCTTCCCTTGCCTTCCCTTTCCTTCTCTTGCCTTCCCTTCCCTTCCCTTGCCTTCCCTTGCCTTCCTTTGCCATCATAAACTTTAAAGTATTATATTACTGTTGTTTATTGTATTTGCAGACAATTAAAACTCTCCCCTCTTTTTCAGACACACTGATGTCTCTTACTAACTTCTCTGGGCTTATATTTGAGAAGATGATTTTTTTGGATCCAAATGTGACTTTACATTTATTGAAATTCATCTTAGTGTATAAAGTTCAACATTGTAACTTTTCACGGTTCTTTGGGATACTGTTTTATATCAATATGTTCACAATCTTTCTTAGCTTTATGGCCTTGGATGTAATCCCTATCTATAACTTTATACAAGTCACTGGTAATACGAATAGCTTGAGAGAGAGTTTTTGCTTTTTTTTCCTTATTAAAAATAAGTGGTGGCACAATTATTGCTTTTCTTTGTAAACTCAATGCTTAACACAGTACCTCACACATAGTAGGAGCTTAGATACTTGTTTATTTGTATGGCTAGGCACATATCCCTAGAGAACAGCCCTGGGAGCCAAGATGGTGGAGTAGAACACAAACTGGGCATGAGCTCCCACTCCAATTGCTTCCAATACCCAAAAAAAATTACTCTAAACAAATTTTAGAGCTACAGAACCCACAAAGTGACAGAGAGAAACAAATCTCCCAGTGAAGACAGCCTGGCAGGCTGACAGGAAGGGTCTATTGCACCAGGCTGGGAGCAAAGCATAGTTCCACAGGAGCTGTGTGGTCCCAGCCCCAGGGTGGCCCCAACCAGCAGCAACCAGAGCAGACTTCAGGAGAGTGAATAACCAGCAGCTGTGGCAGTTTCCAGACTTCTCAACCCGTAAACGCTAAAGAGAAAGTAAAAGGTCAGTATGGAACTCTGTTGGAACAGGGGAAAGAGGTGACAGAAGAGTGGTCCACACCTGGCCTCGGGGCAAGAAGCAGTAAAGGCCCTGTAGCTGCACCATGTGACAGCCTCAGGAGTTCCCAGACTGCAGATTGTAGGGAGACCAAGTGAGCATTCAGAGGGCAATCGCTTTTGCTTTAACTTGCGTGGATCTGGGTCATGGTCTCAGGTGGTGGTCATGGGGTGTGTGACCAGTGAGACAGAACTTGTGGGGGCTGTAGAGAAGGTGCCCTCCTAATAGCGCCAGCAGCTGCGAAAAACCCCAGTGATTTGAGACAAAGCTCTCTCCATTCTGGAAGCAGAGTTCTACCATAGCAAGGAGCTCAATAGTCAAGTAATTGTCTGCCAATATGAGTAAGCTATGGAAGCACAAACAGACACAGAATCCTTTGGGGGGGACAAAAAGGATCAAGGAATGGAGCAGGAGGAAGACAGTAAAGTCAGAACTCCTGCATCAAAAGCCTCCAAGAAAAATATGAACTGGTTACAGGCCATGGAGGAGATCAAGAAGGATTTTGACAATCAAGTAAGAGAAGTGGAGGAAAAATTGGGAAGAAAAATGAAAATGATGCAAGAAAATCATGAAAAGTAAGTCAACACTCTGCTAAAGGAGACCCAAAAGTACACTAAAGAAAATATCACCTTAAAAAATAGACTAACTCAAATGGCAAAAGAGGCCCAAAAAGCCAATGAGGTGAAGAATGCCTTAAAAAGTTGAATTTGCCAGATGGAAAAGGAATTTCAAAAACTCACTGAAGAGAATAGCTACTTCAAAATTAGACTGAAGCAACTGGAAGCTAATGACTTTATGATAAGTCAAGATACTATAAAACAGATCCAAACAAATGAAGAAATAGAAGATAATGTGAAATATCTTGTTGGAAAAACCACTGACCTGGGAAACAGATCCAAGAGAGATAATTTAAAAATTATTGGACTACCTGAAAACCATGATTAAAAAGGAGCCTAGATACCATCTTTCAAGAGATTATCAAGCCAAATTGCCCTGATATCCTAGAACCAGAGGGCAAAATAGAAATGATAAGAATCTACCAATCGCCTCTTGCAAAAGATTCCCAAAAGAAGACTAGGAGAAGAGCGCTGAAGTTTCCCTTCTGATAGACAAAGAACTATTAAGGACTACTCTTTGAGTCAGCCAATTCCAAATAGACTGCACTTCCTAAAGGTCTGATTAATGATATCTACATGTTTCTCTGCCTTATCAGTTCAGTGAGCCTGCCAAAAGCAGGAAGAAGGTTGGTCTGGCACGAACTGATCTTAAGGCTGTTTTTGGTTAACACTGTTGTAGCTCTTCCATGGTCATTGTCTTAATAATCCATTCTGAATTTTAACAGGAATCAAGGTCAAGTCTGCTGGTCTAGAGATGACAGAATCCATTCTCTTCCCATTCTTTAAAAGCAGGAGAATGTTTCCCTATTCCAGGCTTTATGGGTTACAATCTTTCTTGATCACAGCAGAGGCTCACCATTCATCACTATTAGTTTGTACAGAACCGAGACGTTCATTCATCTGTAGTGGAAGTCAGCGCAAGAGGATGAGAAAGTCTCAAGGAGGAGATTCCGAAATCTCAAAGGGAAACCATTCTGATGAGGAAAAAAATGGGAGCTCCCTGAAGATCCCAAAAGGTGCATGCAAAGGGGTTGGTCTTGAACCTGGGCCTTCCTGGCTCAAAGGCCAGCTTGCTGCTCATGATACACTGCCTGTCAGAGTTTCTTGTAAGTGATAAATTTTTGTTCAATTTAAATGAATTATTTAATAGGAATAAAGAATATCACCATCACAAGAAATTTAATTTCCATTTTTACTCCTATCTATGTATATTTTATAACTCTCTTCTCCATTAATGACAGCAGAGACTCTTCATTTGGATGCTGTTATCACAGTCTCCAATGTTCTGCATAAATAAGCAAAAATAGAACTACAGAAAATAGACAGAAAAAGCAGCTACAGAGGATCAAGTGTACACAAAGGAGGTCTGTGCTGGGGGTGATCCTGCAGTGAGCCTGGAGAGATTGATTCTTAGTGTCTCTGAAAGAAGAGAGGACCCCAAAGAATGAAAAACACCTCAGATCTTATTGTTACCAAAAAAGGTGAGCAAGAGTAGTCATAACTGACAGGCCACCAGCCTACTTCATTCTACCTACAATTCCTAAACTGAAGCTCTCTGACACAGACATTCAAGAGTCTGGGGCTGTTCCCACAGGCCATTTGGCAGCAGACCGTATCTTTATGGTCCCACAGCTGATTAAAACATGTGGTATGGTCACCATGTGGTATCTTTACATAAGATCCCATTGGGTTAACTGTTGACTACATCACAGTCTTTAAGTCAGTTGAGCAAAATGCCACCTTTGAGGCCTCTCCTCTAAAAACTTAAAGGAGCCCTTGAAACATGTCATGATAGAAAGTACTTTGTTCAATGACCTTCTGATAATTGATCTCTGTCAAGGCACAAAATAGGAGGACATGATCACTGAAGGTGCTTTTCATGAGCATGGAGTGTGCCCATTGTCCAGTGAATCTAAAGAACAATTTCCTATCAGTAGTGAGGTCCTCCAGGTACTGTTCTTTGTGGATGATACTGTGCTGACTGCATCAAACCACAGAACATAACAGAACACCTTAAAGTGAATCCAAAAGCATTCAAGAGTTTGGGTTAACTATTCACACAGGAAAAGCCAAGTGGATGAGAAAGTTCTTTTGTCTTGAATCTGAGATAGGGTTGAATAAACAACTGATAGAGATGGATAATCAGAATGTAGACAGTAGACCAACAGGATCATAGAAGCTGAGCACTGGGAGGGTCCTCAGCAGCCACAGGAATTCGAATTACAAACAAAAGAAATCCCTAATGGCACATAATTAATAAGCAATTATTGAGTATTTATGAAGACCTCTAAGGAGGGGAAACTGCTCATGTCTCAAGGTAGTCCATCCTAGTTCTGTACAGCTCTCATTGTTAAAAGCTTTTACTACGTAAAATTTGCCTCTTTGCTGCTTCCCCCCATAACTCCTGGTTCTACTCTCTGGGGCCAAAGAGAACAAATTTCATCCCTCTTTCAAAGACTTAAAGACACATATCATGATCCCTCTAGGTTTTCTCTTCTTCTGACTAAAAATCCCCATTTCTTTCAACTGATCCTTATATAACATGGACCCATTGCCAGCCTGGATGGCTCCTCTGAATCAATCTCAACTTCTCAATGTCTTAATTCAAATGTAAGGAACCTGACTCTGGATGAGTCTGATCAGGGCAGAAAATAGTGAGACTGTCACCTTCCTATTCCTGCAAGTTCTTCCTCCCTTCTTCTAGGCCGCGATCTCATCAGCGTTTTTGGGAAGCTACATCAGAATGCTGACTCTTTTTCAGAATAACTACTGACTAATCATGCTTCCCCCACCTCATACTAGAGAAGCTGATTTTTTTTGTACCCAAGTGCCCAAGTGAAAGATTTTCTATTTCTTCTTGGTAAATTGCATTTTCTTAGATTCAGCTCAATGTTTGAGCCTGTCAGGATCTCTTTAGACCTTGATTCTATCATCCAGTGTGTTGGCTATCCCTCCCTACTTTGAGTAATCTTCCCATTTGATGAGCATACAACCTATGTCTTTATCCAAGTAATTGATAAAATGTTAGACCGAAAATGGACAAGGAGCTGGGCCCAGAATTGACCTGGATGATGTTGTTGTTTGTCCTGCTTTCTCAAAGAGGGCCAATGACTTCAGGTGATGTCTTGACTTTCAAGTGAATTGGATGTAAGTGAGTCAGGGCTCTGCAAAGTCACCAGTCTCCCTCTTTCCTCCAGAGTCATCAGGGTCCAGTGGCAAGACATAGGGTCAAGACAACTGGCTATGGCCTTGGATGCATTGGGAGATCTTGGCTTTTATAAGCTAAGGTCTTTCCCAGGTCTCAGTTTGTCTGTGACAACAGCTATTTAGTAATTAAAGGATAGACAAGAACTGAAGCAGTTGGCCTAGTTTGCCTTCACAAAAGAATCAATCTGAGAGGAGAAGATCTTCAGAGTTTCTGTACAGAACAGAAACAATGGTTATTTACACTCACTCTGAGCTATCAAAACCAAACAGAGCAAGTGAGTCTTGGGCTGGGACCTCTTATTGGCCAATAAGTGGGAGTCAGAGTGATCTGGGTTTAAAGGCAGAATCCCATAGCTCCATTTGAATTCCAGTGGATGAATAAGGAATAACCTAAGGAATAGATTGCCATTGGGGAATGGCCTACTGCTTTTATTAACCCCAGATTTCTCCTTGATCCCAAGGCCCATCTTTTAACATGGACAACCTCACAATATTGCTGTGTGGCTTCAAGCCATTACACACTGCATTCTCTGAAGAATTAAAGTTGATGATCATGTGAATGGAGAGGTACCAGGAAGGTGGGAGAAGGCTGCAGCACATTGTCCAACTGAGAATTGTACAAGAGACACAAAGTAAGGGGTATCATGGGGGAATATGTACCTGGAAAAGGTGACCCAGTCTCATGGTGAGAATGAGGGATAACAGAACTCAGTCAACCCTTATATGTCACTGGCTTCTGTGAAATGCCAAGAGATCCCGAGGAAGGGCTTTCCCCACTTTCTCTGCCATCCACGATGGCTGAACCTCCTGAGGCATGTTTTCATGAGTATGAGGAGATGGCTGGTGATCCAAAAGGTTGGAGGCAGTGGAGATCAAATGCTCATTAAACGCCAACTATATGCAAGGTCCTTTGCTAGGCATTAAAGACCCAGAGAAGAAAACATCTTGCCCTCAAGGGATTTTCATTCTATAAGCAGAGACAATGCGTGAACATACAAATAAGAGCAATCACATGTCAGTTGGAATATCCAAGTAGCTTTCTTCTTATCTGAGTTGAACTAACTGCCCTAAACCAAACCCAACAGCGAGGGGTCAAGCATCTGGGTAGCACACAGTAAGGACATGGGTATGTCTTGTTGTATGGCTATCCCTAGGGGCTGGGGATTATCCTCAAAGCTGCCTGGCAACTTGCATGTTAGAAATGTGATTCAGTAAGTTCATCCTCTGTTTATTATCAAGGAATTTCTTGAAAGACACAGAAAGATGTAATTGTCTGCCTCAATTTCCTCAACTACAAAATGGATATAACAAGTAGAACAAGAGCATCTGCCTCCCAGTGTCATTGTAAGCATCAAATGAGAAATTGTGCATAAAGTGATTAACACAATGTCTGGGTGTTTAATAGCTATTTGTTGCCTTCATTCCTCCCTCCTTCCCTCTTTCCTTCTTTCTTTCTTTCCTTCCTTCCTTCCTTCCTTCCTTCCTTCCTTCCTTCCTTCCTTCCTTCCTCCCTTTTGTCTTGTTTTGGGCCAAGGGTAGGAAGTTTTTCCAAGGCATGCTTGGGACTGTTTCTACCCTGGGGACTTCTGAGACCACAGCCAAATTAGCTCTCTGGGGAAGAAGGTCCTTCTTATAGCAAGATGCCAGGGTGGATTTTTGCCAATGCTAATCATGGTATTTCATTTTCTGGTTCTCAAAGTCAAGACAAACAAACAAATAAAAAGGTTTTTGCTTTATTTTTAGCTATATGTGGCTTCAAAGAATGTCTCTCAAATATTATCAAGATGTTGTTCAAAAGCAAAAATTGCTAGCATTTCTGTAGCTCCTTTAAGCTTTACCAAAGGCTTTACAGACATTCTCTCATTTGATCCATACAGCCAGCCTGAGAAGTAGGACTTATTTTTATCCCCATTTTACAGATGAAAAAAAAGTAATGATGAGAGCACTTAAGTGACTTGCTTATGCAGGATTTGCTGATGCAGGATTTGAACACAAATGCTTCTGATTCTAGGTGCCAGTGCACTTTAACCAGCTGCCTCTGAGCTCTTCAACAGTAGCTTTCCTTCAGCACTACCTGGCAGATTTCTACATGAGCAAGAACCTACTCAGGTCAAACCTTTGATATAAGGATCCCATCTGACAATACCTATGGCTCAGCTGAAATTCCTCCTCCTCCCTCAATTACTTACTTTTTGATGAGGCCTATAATGATTTCTGGGGCCTCCTTCATTAGATTTTTGGGTATGGTCTTTTATACAGCATCACAGAAATATTTAGTGTTCAAATACTTAGATAGCTCTGTGATCTCATCTCCATTGTCATTCCCTTCAATAATGCCAGTCATGATTTAGCCCTACCTGTCCATCAGTGTAACTCTTATCCACATCCTCATCTGGCTAACCTTCTGAATTCCATCCATCTTGATGAGGTCTTCTCCTGGCTCACTGACATTGTGAGGTGACCATCACTGGTCCATAGGTTACACGTTTCTTTCACCCAGGGACCAGTTTGTCTTATTTCTGCATACATGTAATTGACGACGTCTCACTCCAGCTCTTTTCGGTCTTTATTCGTCTGTGTCTTATCTTCTTACCCCCATTACTGCATGATCCCTGGCATCATTCTTATTTACAGTCTTGGGACATTGTCATGTTTCATGAATCATGGCCAGAAAACAACCCTGATAGAATATTGGTTTTAAAAAGACACACTTGGTTGCAGTAAGAAACATGGTGTCATTAACAGAATTTTTCAGTTTCCCAAAGGAAACTTGACCCATTCTCCTTCGGATCAATTCTCAACCTTACTCAGTGCCCGTTCGCTTTTCTTCTTTAAGGTTAATGTAATGATAGACAATCTCTATAGGTTGCCCATTTAACTGTATATCTGAGTCTAGACAGTAAGAATTATTCATCCACTTGGTTTTACTTGTGTGGATAGGTAGATCAAACTCCTTAGGGTACTTGAGTTCTTCCAAGAACCTCTGCAAGGTTCTTTGTCCTGATGCAACTAATGATAATCCCCTTTACAAAGGAATATCTGGAGGACTGAACTATCCACAGGGAGTCTCTCCTTGACTATAAATAAGGCAATTAAATTTAAAACAATGAATGAGAATTTAATGGGCTGCAAGCTCAAGACAAGTAAAATAGCATGACATGACAGCAAAGAAAGCTAATGTAATTTTCAACTGTATTAAGAGAAGTATGATACAGTCTTGCTGTACACTGAACTGGACACTCTTGTAGCACTGTGATAAGTTCTGGTAGCCAAATTTTAGGAAGGCATGGAGAGGTTGAAGAGGGTCCAAAGGAAAAGAACTAGGATGGAGCAAGGCTTCAAGTCCATGGCCTGTGAGGATCAGGTAAAGGGACTGGCGGTGCTTACACTGGAAAAGAAGAAACCCAGGGAGCCCATGATTACTGTTGTTAAATATCTTATGGTCTGCCATGTGTAAGAAAGATGGGTCTTGTTCTACTTAGCCACAGAGGATGGAACTGGAAATCACATATGGAGGCTACAAAGAGGCAGGTTTGGATCTGATGTTCCTAACACTGAGTGTTGCCCCAAAGTGAGATGGGCTGTCTGAGGAGATGGTGGATTTCCTCTCCCTGGAGTTCTTCCACTAACGGCCAGATGACTACTCACTGGGGACATTAAAGAAGGGATTTTTATTCAGGTACAGGGTGAACTGTCCAGTCATCAAGACCCTTTTCAAATAAGACCCTGTGAGCATTTTGAGAGTAAAAGAAAGAAGCAGAGCCAGTCCATCCATCTGAGCCTCTGCAATGCTGAAGTTCCAGCCTCGTGTAATTCTCAATTAATTTTACATCTCATCATGCTATAAAACACAAAGAAAAAAAGGAAGCTAGATGAAACACTGAAATAAATTTGGTCTTATCTCTGAAAAAGACTTGAACATTCAGGGAAAATGACTCTTAGATGGAGAATGTGCATTAGTGATGGAAATCCATTACTTATTCAATAGCAAGTGCATTAAGGACAGCTCCAGAGCAAGCAAAGGCCCACACCCATTGCTGGAGCCTCTCAGTAGAGGCTGTTGGCTCTTCATAATTTATGAAGCAATGGCTCTTTCCTGGGTCTTTGTTTTACCTCAGCATTGGACTTGTGACCATGATGTTAGGGATACAGATTCTCAACTGGACAATTTAACTCTGTAAATACTTTAAGGTTTGCATTGAAATTCTGTGACTGGTTTCAACTTTGACTGAAGCAGCCTATTTCTTAATGGAGCCAATCTAGTTGAATTCTGTGCTTATAAAATGTAAAGTTTATTAGGACTTTCTTCTTTGATGTGCTAAATAGCTCAGGGACACAGGCAGGGGCAAAATCCTTTCATTAAAAAAAAAGGTAGTCTCTTTTTATAATGACTTAGAGGGAAATAACATTCTTTGTTCAATGTTTAATGATCTTTCCTTTATGACATATACTAAAAACATCAAGGGCTTATTTTCCTACTAATGATGAGAATCAGTGGTTTTCACATATAACCACACAGTGCACATCTCTGATGTCAAGCAAGAACCTACCTCCAGTGCTTGGCCAAGGCATGAGATTGACCCTGAGCTCCCAAAGGCTTTACCAGCAGAACACAAGTTCTGAAAGGTTCTACCGAGGAAGAAATGATTCAAAATCTACTCTGAAAACAGAAGCACATTTCTGCTTTTTGAGAAGCATCCTTGATAAATACAGAGAATTTTATGATCAATAGGTTGGCCATTGACTGACAGATTTTTCTGGGCATAATGACTCAGGAAACTGATAAGTAAAAATGTGCTCCCCACCCCTTAATGGCTCCTTTTGGCTTTACCATTGGTAGAGGTGGAATGGCAGAAGACAAGGAGTGGTTTCAAAGAATTACTCTTATTTTTAGACAAACAACAAATATTAATGTAACCATCAGTACTCAATAAATCTTTTTTTGTCCAAAATCCAACAAACTAGCGGATGACCAGAGGAGCCCACATTGACATTATTCTTATCAAGGAAGGCAGAAGAAGCAAGAAGATTGCAACTGAAAGGAAGGATCACCTATAGGATCTGCTGGGACAGGTCAAAAAAGTGGTTGGCAGAATTGTTTTCATCGTATACCCAAGGATAACAGGAAGTTCCACTTCATAAGCTCATAGACCCACAGTCTTTCAGAATTGGGAGTGATCTTACTGACCATCTAGTTCTAGTCCAATCTGTACTCAGATAAGAGTCCCCTTTATGACATATTCAAATAGGTATTTAGCCTTTGCTGGACAACCTCCAGAAAGGAGGAACCCCATGACCTCCCCTGACAGGCCCTTCCACTTATGGAAAACTCTGTTGGGAAATTTTCCCTGATATCCATCCTAAAATTGTACTTTCATAATTTCCACCTGTTGCTCCTGGGTCTGCTCTCTGGTGTCAAGTAAAACATGTCTAATCTCTCTTACATATGCCATGTCTCTTGTGAACACGTCTCTTGTGCTCCCTAAGTTTTCTCTTCACTAGGCTATTTATGGACATTGAGTGATTTTTATATGCATGAACTCAAGACCATTCACCACACTGGTTACCTTCCTTTGGGAACTCTCTAGCACAGTGGTTCTCAACCTTCCTATTGCCATGACCCTTTAATACTCTTATGTGAGCATATCTGCATGTGGGCAGACCCACCTGGAGACAGATAGAGGAGTGGTGTCTCAGTTCCTAAGACCATGGAAAATATGTGTTTTCTGATGGTCTTAGGTGACCCCTGTGAAAGGGTTGTTCAACTCCCAAAGGAGTCTCAACCCACAGGTTGAGAACTGCTGCTTTAGCATAATGATCAATTGCTTTCCTTAAATGGAGTCCACAGAAGTAAATATAGTCTTCCAGACCTTCTTTAAGCAGGGAGGTGAGTATAGAAGTATAACCACCAACTCCTCATTCCCCAAAGTTATGTTTCCTTAATACAGTCCAAGATTACATAAAGATCTTTCATCAGCCACATCACATGAATGGTGTACACTGAGAATGCCATTCACCTTTCCTCCTAGACCCTATTCAGACCCATTATGGTCTAACTACACCTTGCCCATCATGGACTTGGGTTCACAGAAATCTAGAATGGGATCTTGGAAGGACCTTAGAGGTCAACTTAGAGTCAAACTCCTTCATTTAACAAATGAGCAAGCTTTCCTCCAGGTCACACAGGTATTAAGTGAAGATCCAAGATTTGAACCCAGATCTCAGTACTCTAAATTCATTGCTCTTTTTATCACCTTATGAATTCAAATGTAAGACTTGAACTTCAATTTTGTTCATTAAACTTAATGTTCTAGCCTATCAATATTTTCTTGGTAAGAGATTCTTTCACCTCATGTTGCCTATCCCTCCTAGGTTTGTGTCATCGATGAATATCATAAGTATGCTATCTTTAGATATATCCAAGTCATCACTAACATCATTAAATAGCACAGGGCTAGGCACAGATCCCTGGAGTGTTTTAATGGACACTTCCTTCAGTGTGGGAAGTCAAACCACAACTCCTTTTTTGGTTCAAACATGGGACCAGACAGCCAATTAGTTACAGTTGCACCTAACTCTATCAGAAAACAATTCGTATTATTTTGTTCACAACAGTATTACTAAAGAACTTAATCAGGCGCAGAGCTAAAATTTAGATACAAATCATCCACAACATTCTACTCATTTAATAATTGTGTAATCCAAAAAAAGTAAATGACATACACCTGGCTTGATTTAGTCCTAATGATCCCATGTTAGCTCACTGTCATCACCTCTTTCCTTTCTAAATTCTCCCAAATAATCCCTTCTAGATTATTAGCACATGTTGAAGCATATGAAGAAGAAACTGAGCAGCTCTTGATTCGTGACAAAGCACAGATTAGTTCTTCTCTGTTTGTTCTTATCAGGAAAATTGTTGGTAGTTCAGCTGGGTCTGGTGAATGGATGGCAATCAGGGGACTTAACTGTCATCTAATAAATTTTCCTTGCTAAATACTCTTGGCTTTTCAAGCTCCCTGTTCTGTCCTCCCCAATCCAAAGGTCATTCTTCTTTGATGGAGAAAGCAGAGCTGAAAGCAGAATTAGAGATTTCTACCTCCTTCCTTTTGTTTCTTATCATTTTGTATACTTCCACTATCTTGTATCCATTCTCAGCAATCTGCCATTGCTTCTATTTTGAATATTTTCTTCGAAAATCTGAGTTTTTCCATGGCTTACAAGTAGAGTCACATCCATCTGTGTAGAAACTCCCATAGTCACAGAGAATTTCAGCAAGGGAGGGACTTCAGCCACCCTGTAGAGAGGCCCAGACCCCCCACAGACTGCCTTCTGTGGCAAATATGACAAAATCTACTGCTTTTGGTGTCATCAGAACCTCCTGTCCTTTCAAGTACATCCTTCCCAAAGCTGCCAAAAAGATAAACCAAGAGTATAGTCATTCTTCTGATCAAGAAACTCCGGGGCTCCCTGTTGCCTCTAGAATCAAATACAAAACTCTTCTGCTGGCATTTAAAACCCTTCTCAATCTGGTTCCAATCTACCTTTTTAGGCTCAGTACACATCCTTCCCCTTCATTCGCTCTATGGACAAGCCTACTGTCCTTTGAATAAATAAAGAAAACAAAACAAAACACTTAATAAGTGCTTGCTGTTTTCTAGGTTTTCAGGAGATCCTCTCCCTTCCCTTTTCCTGTTTCTTCTCCTCCTCCCTCTCTGACCACTTCTTCTCTGACTTTTTTTGCTGGATCCTCTTCTAGATCATGCCCTCTAACCATAGGTGTTCCTCAGGGCTCTGTCCTGGGTCCTCTTCTCCTCTCTCTTTATACTACTTCACTTAGTGATCTCATCACCTTCTATGGATTTAATTACCATCTCTATACTGATGAGTCTCAGATTTACCTTACTTGCTCCAATCTCTCTCTTGACTGCCAATCCCACATCTCCAAATGCCTTTCAGACATCTTAAACTGGATGCCCAGTAGACATCTTAAGCTAAACATGTTCCAAACAGAACTCCCATCTTTCCCCATAAATCTTTCCTACCTCCTACCTTTCCTCTTACTGTAGAGGGCACCGCCCTCCTCCCAATCCTTCAGCCTCACAACCTCGGTGTTGTCCCAGATTTCTCACTATCTCTCACCCTATAGCTGGTATGAAGCCCTGTCAATCTTGCCTTTGCAATATCTCTCATTGATCTCACTTCTACATGTTCTCCTGAATACACTTCACTCCTCTGACACTACCACCCCTTCTAGTGCATCAGCAAGTCTCCAATATTTGTTCTACTTTTTTCATGTGGTTCTGGGTAGTATCACACCTAGATTTGCTATTTTTGTATGGATGTTTTCATCAGTGTTCTTGTGTTTTTGTATCATTGAGAAGAGCAGGCAGGAAGGAAGTATCACTGGATGGTAAGAATACATATTGAGGAGTGAGATGTAAGAAGACTGTAAAGATAGGAGAGACCCAGGTTATGAAAGGCCAGGAATGCCAAGCTGAGCATTTTGTATTTGCCCCAGAGGCCATGGAAAGTTCATTGAGTGTGTGTGTGTGTGTGTGTGTGTGTGTGTGCATGTGTGAGACGTGGTTGGACTTGGGCTTTAGGAAAATCACTTTGGTGGCTGAGTGGAGGAAGGATTGGAGGCAGACAGAGCCACAATAGAGATTGCAATAGTCCAAGCGTGAGGTGAAGAGGGAATGGACCAGGGTAGTGGCAGTGTCAGAGGACAGAATGGGGCAGTGCCAAGAGATGGGGCAGGTCTTGGCAGGAGATTGTATATGGGAGGCAAGAGAAAAGGAAGGACTTGGGATGGCTGATAGTTTGAGCCCCCGGCACTGAGAAAATGGGGGAAAGTGGAAGAAGGGAGGGTACAGGAGGGTGTGTAAATACAATCGAATCTCAAGCCACCCACACCTGCTCCTTCCGTGTAATTCAGTCTATCCCAACCAAAATGAAAAAGGATGTGAATTTACTGCTGGCCAACTTTTTCACTGTCAGCCTCCCATGTGTGTTTTCATGATTCATTATCCACCTTTTTCTTGATTATCTTGATTGTTGTTATAAAGGTTTAACATTTTTTTACATAATAATGTACGTAAGTGTGTCTTTAATAATTTATCCCATTTGTCAAATAGATAAAAACTGATGTTGTCTTCCATGAGATAAATATATCACTCTCTTTTACACTTTTTGCTGATTTTTTATCTTATATGCACACATGATCTAGCTAGAACATATGGGCAGTTAGATAGTACAGTGGACATGAAGTCAGGATGACTGGAGTTCAAATCAAGTCTCAGACACTTACTAGCTGCGTGACCCTGGGCAAGTCACTTAACCTTTCTCCAACTCAGCTTCCCCAACTGTGAAATGGGAATAATGAGAGCACCTACCTTGAAGGGTTGTTTTAAAGACAAAGTGAGATACTTGTGAAGGGTTTTGCGAACCTCAAAGCCCGAGCACAGCTGGTGAGATGGTCAACAAGTCGTGTCAGTCACCAGTATGCCCAATGACATTTAACAATGAATGAGTTCTTTCCTCAGGTGCTATTTTCTATAGGTTTATCAAATACCCAGCTTGGCTTTGACCTCTGAGTTCTGTATAATGGAAAGGGCAATGGATCTAGGGCCAGAGGACTCAGGTTTGGATCACAGCTCTGCTCCTCACTACCTGGTGACCCTGGCCAAGTCCCTTGACTTCTTTTTCCTCATGTGTAAGATGGCAGTTGAACAAGACGATCTCCAACCTACCTTCTAGCTCTGGATCTGTGGCCTCAGCATCCCCTTGCTGCTCACTGGGTGTATAATCCTATGACCTGCTTCTTCAGAAGTTTGGTTCGTTTACGGTGGTTTTAATCATGAACACTCCATAATGTATCTTAAATCCAGATGTTCAAGTCTACTCTTATCATTTTTTTTCCCCAGGGTCAGGCTAGATGTTTCTTCCCCTTGGGTTTTCTGTACAGATTCATTATGATTTTATTTATTTTATGAAGAAGCTTTGAAGAGGTCAAATTTCTAATGGAACATCAAAAGTGACAGCCAATGTCATGATATAATGGTGAAAGAAATAAGGAACAGTAAATGTTGTAAAATTCTTAAGTCACATTCAACTAGCATTTTGACTTTGAGTTCATGCAAGGGTAACACAATTACCAGAAGAAAAAGACAAAAACACTATAACAGGAAACCTCAACAGTCCAATATCAAAATATGACAAATCTTAGAAAAAGATTGGTAATCAAGAATCCCGTGTGTGACCTATTGAAAGCTCCAGACAACATTTACATGGAGATGATAACTGAAAGAAAGAGGCGAGGAAGACCCATTGGGCTCAGACGGGGGCCAACCTCCTGAGAACAGCTGACAGAAACATCAGCACCTTATGGCTGGCAAAGCACATTCTAAGCAGCATGTTAATTGATTCTCCACCCCACTATGTTACCATTTTGCAGATGTGGAGACAAAAGGTAAGAGGAGTTAAGCAACTTGACCATAAGCTGCAGATTTATGATGAGTGCACATGCACTCCAATGGTGGAGCAGCTCAGGAACCTCAGCTTAACCCTGCTTTATTCAGCACTTGGTTCTTAGTCAGTGGCTTAGATAAAGGTTTAGACAATATGCTTATCAAGTTTGCAGATAACAACTGAGAGAAAATTAAAATGTTTGAGGGCAGAATCAGGTTCCCAAAAAAAGATTGTAAAAAGTTAGAATAGTGTGCTAAATCTAGTAAGATATGTGTGCATCTGTGTATACATGGGTATTGTGTGTGTGCACGTGTGTCTGTGTGCAATGTCTGTCTGTCTCTGTGTGTGTGCATGTGTGTGCGTGCGCATGTGGGTTTGTGCATGTGTTTGTATGTGTGTGTGTTTCACATAGGTGCCTCCAGCCAGTACTATATGAATCAGATTCTTCTCCAAGCTTACAGGTCCTCACTGTCAGGTTTACTTTTGCTATTCAGAGGACACTCAATTTATAATAAACATCGTCAAGGGACTCGAAAAAAGAAGGCCAGGGGGCAGCTAGGTGGTGCAGTGAATAGAACGCCAGCCCTGGAGTCAGGGGAGCCTGAGTTCAAATCCAACCACAGACATTTTACACTTAATAGTCATGTGGCCTTGGGCAAGTGACAACTTCAATTGCCCTGCCCTCAAAAAAAAAATCAAAAAAGAAGACCGGGCTCTCAGAGAAAGGTTGAGTTCGCACTGATTTGCGCCTAGTCTACACTGTTTGTCTTCTGCTATTACCAGCTCTAGGAGAGGGGGGGGGTCATCTCCTCTAGAGCAGCCCCCTCCCCTTTGGGATATTATCAGAGATAATCAAGGGCTTTTTTTTCAAATAGAAAGGAAAATGGTGGGGGAAGGTGTACAATTGAAGTGACAGAAAAAGGCAGAAGATTAGAAGAGGAAGAAGAGAAAAAGAACTCGTATACGCGGGGTAGGTCTCAAAGGGAAAGCCTCCTCTTCCCCCTCCGCAGTCTGCTGGGCTGGGCGCATCCCCGCGGACTGATCATACAGCTCCGACCCTTCCAGGGCACAATCCCTTTCTTTATTAAATACCATCTACAAGGAGAAGTTGCTGGATGGTCCTGATCTTTAGCTTTTTCCCAAAGGGTTTATTGAAGGTGATTGGAGGCTTCAAAAGCAGAGATCATTCCCACTATAGTATCACTGTCTTCTCATCTGTTCATAATATTGGGACTTATCCAACTCCCCCTCAGACTTCTCAGGCTGGACTCCCCCTCTCTGGCTGCCTCTTCTGCTTTGTGTTTCTTTCCTTCAGTGCAGGTGACTGAACAGTAACCCTAGGAGTGTTCCCAGCCTTGCTGAAGACCCTGTGAGCTTAGAAGTTGTAATGGTAATCAATTTGTTGGATATTTAGGGCTAAATAGATCAGATACTTAGGGCTAAGTAGATCCTAGTAACTTAGGGCTAAGTATAGAACTCTGTCCATTGGTGAAAAGGTGTGAATTCCCCTGTTGACTTGGAAGAATGCTATTGGCTGAGACACTCCCCTGTTGACTTGGGAGAAGGCCAGTGCTTATAAGGAAGAATTTTACAGAGACAGGACAGATTTTGGATTTGGCTCCTCCATGAAGCTGACTGAAGACATGAACAGGATGGGACTTTGTTTGTTGGTGGCCTGGCTGATCCTTGAGTTCCAGGCAAGAGAAATCCTGAAGGGTTTGAGGTGTGCTGAACCTTGTGAACTTCGGTGTGTGCTG
>CM053599.1:4472432-4490632 GCA_028646575.1 Pseudocheirus occidentalis
ACTGTTGAAACTGTGAACATTGTACTGAATCTGATTTTGTAATGGAATGAACAGAGTGTTCACTAATACTGTGTAATCTGAATCTTAAAGGTTGTTCACAGTAGCATTCTCTCAGGAATCTACTGCTGATTGGCTTTACAGGAGTCCAACAGGAGGTGACCTCTGGAACAATTTCCTCAAAGATGAGCCCAGAAGTTGGGACTTGGAGGGAATTCCTCCACCTGTGAAGTGCAGAGCTAAAGATAAAGTGACTGATCAGCAATTTCATTTAGTGTTTGATGTTTAAGTACCAACCTCCTGGGAGAAAATGTTAGGAGTTATGGGTTACTGTTCCATGTTTGAAGTTTCTTCTCTGTACATGTTTGAGTTGTGTGTGAAGCATTTCTTTTGTGGAAGAGGAAATCAACAGTTTATACCTAATCTACTTTTTATTTTCCTAGAAGACCTTCAACATGAGCTGAACCTAAGCTTGGAGAGATTTTGTGCCAGCAATGTGCTAAGTGCTGGCAGAATATACAAAAGGTAGTCCTGCTCTCAAGGAGTTCCTATATATGTGCAAGTTATACACAGGACAAACAGAAAGTATGAGGGAAGGCACCGGAATTCACAGGGCTTGGGGAAGGCTTCCTGCAAAAGATGGGATTTTAGCTGGAGCTTGAAGGAAGCCAGGGAAGAATGAAGACTGATCTGACTGAGGAAGGAGAATCCCCCAAGTTCAAGAGACAGTGAAAATGCTGGGAGTTGGAAGGCTGAGGCCTCTGTTCAAGGAACAAGGAGATGAGTCTCACCGGATCACAGGATAGGTAGAGGGTGGTAAGGTATGAGCCTAGAAAGACTGAGGTGAGGATGGGGATCAGATTATGAAGGGCTTTAAACACCAGATGATTGTGAGTGTGATTCTGAAGGCACATCAGGGAAATCACTTTGGTTGCTGAATGGAAGACGGATTGCAGTGGGAAGGGACTGAAAGCTGGTATTTCCCCTACAGGCTACTGGAGTAGTCCAAGTGTGGAGTGATGAGAGTCTGTATTAGAGGGGCATGGTTAGCAATGTAAGAGTAGAGAAAGGGTCATGCTCAGGAGATGCTACAAAGGAAAATCCTCAAGTCTTGGTGACATATTGGATGTGGTGGGTGGGGAGGGGCAGTGAAAAACAGTGCGGAATCCAGGATGACAACATGGGTTGCCAGAGTAGATGGTTGGGTGGATGGTGATACCCTCAATAGTAATGGGAAAGTGAGGGAGAAGGGAGGCTCCATTGGGAAAGATGAATTCAGTTTGGTCATGATGAGTTTTAAAATGTCCACAGGATATCCAGTTTAAGCTGTCTCATAGACAGTTGGAGATGGGAGAATGGGGATCAATAAGGAAATTAGTAGATAAGCAGATTTGAAAATCATTAGCATTAAATCCATGGGAGCTGATAAAATCACCAAGTGAAAAAGAATGAGAAGGGAAGAGGACCCTGGACAGAAGACCTATGGAACACCCACAACTGGAGGTGTGACCTGGATGAAGATCCCACACAGGCTACTGAGAAGGAGCGGTCAGACAGGTAGGGGGAGAACCAGGAGAGACAGGCAGCCCAAAAATCTAGAGAAGGGGGTACCGAAGAAGAGAGGAGGACATAGAGTGTCCAGGACAGCAGAACCCAAGGAGGAAGAGGACTGAGAATGGCCATCAGGTCTGTTTTCCCAGCATGTGATGTTGGGAAGTGATTCAAAGAACAGTACGTGTCACTCATCAGAGACCTTCCATTAACAAATGCATTTGAGCAAATTCAAATGTCCAGATGTAATTATGAATACATTCTTATCATGGGTGTGTTTTTAGAACTGATTAAAGCGTATTCTACTGCCAAAGGAGACTCAACAACTATTATTAAAACACTGCTGGATTTTCTACTTAATTAGGGATACCACTATCCTTCCTCCATAGTGTCTGGAAAGACATATTTCATGGGCCATGTAATGAAAACATTTTGCCAAACTCTCCTATTCAACAGTATCCCCATTGCCTTGGTTATCCTAAGTCACCAGGTACAACAGTATTGTGAAAAAAATAAGCTGGTCAGAATAGATGCTAAAACTGTTCTGAAATAGTTGGATAACTCTGAGTATGAGATCCGCCCCCAAGCAATAGGAAAACCTACCCTAGTCCCATGGAGGTACTCATAGATCTGTTTCTATCTCTCTCTTTTTCTGTATCTGTCTCTCTCTACCTTAATGACATTTCCATCCTTCAAAAGGTGGAAATGATAACAAAGGAAATTCTATCTTGGATCAGAATCTCACTAACAGGAAAAGTTTGCCTGATGGGGTGGAAATGATGTGAATTCTTGGGGGCAGTCAATTTTATCTCTTGATATTTATAATAAAAAATAAGAGAAAACTTTTCCAATCAAATCCTACGTGTACTATACTGCAAATCAGTCATCATCAAAACTATCTGTTACTGGTTAAAATAGGAAAGTTGATCAATGAAGCCGGTTAGGCCCACAAGACCAGAAAGCAACTGAAACTCAGTAACATACTGTTCCATAACCCAAGGATAGAGAATTGCCAGGAAGATTAAAGTGGTCTGGAAGAAATTAGGCCTAGAACTTCTCACACCATATATCACAATAAACTCCAAATCACATATGATCTAATTATAAAAGATCCTATCATACACAAATTAGAAGAAACTAAAGAGAGTTATACATCTATAGTTCACATCTATAGAAAGAGGAGGAAATCTTAGTTAAATAGAGATAAAATGGTGTAATTGATGGTGTAAAATTGAAAAAAAGATTTTGCACAAACAAAAGCAATGCATTTGGAATTAGAAGGAAAATAGGTAATTAGGAAAAATCCTTTGCAGCACCTTTCTCTGAAGAAAGTTTAATATTAAGCTATATAAAGAATGCATATAAATATACAATAACAAGGGCCTTTTCTCAATTGATAAGTGTTCAAAGTACATGAACAGATAATATGCCAACAGAAATCTTCATGTATCAACAGATACATAAAAATGCCCCAAATCAATAAAATAAGAGAAATAGAAAATAAAGCAACTCTGATAATTGACTTCACATTTGAACTTCTATTGGCAAAGATAACCCAAAAAAGTGAATTACTATTGTTCGTGTGGCGACTGGGCACACAACTGCAGTACGGCAGAGCCATGAATTGTGGTTAAAAGTCTCTGTATGTATACTCCATTACCATGAAGAGGCATCTACTCTGCAGAGATCTAAGAAAAGGACCTGTATGTATAAAAATATTTGTAGTTGCTCAATGTTGCAGAACAGAGAGAGTGAGGAGGCTGCATCCGGCTGGAGCTCTCACAGCCATTGCAGTGCATCGAGCTCCATAGAGATAGAGCTGGGGCAAGTAAGAGCGGGATGGGCATTGGGCTACTCTGCGCCACACTGAGGGAAAGTAATCCGAATGGGCAAAGGTGATCCTAAGAAGCCAAGAGGGAAAATGAAAAGTTGCCAAGAGGGACACAAAAAGAAGCAGCCAGAAGCTTCTGTAAACTCAGAATTTTCTAAAAAATGCTCAGAAAGGTGGAAGACAATGTCTGCTAAAGAAAAAGGAAAATATGAGGATGTGGCAAAAGCTGATATGGTTCGTTATGAAAGAGAAATGAAAATATACATACCTCGTAAAGGAGAAACAAAAAAGAAGCTTAAGGATCCCAATGCACCAAAGAGACTTCCTTCGGCATTTTTCTTATTCTGTGGAGTATGGTCCAAAAATTAAAGGGAAACATCCTGGTCATTCTACTGGAGATGTGGCCAAAAAAAAAATATGGGAGAAATGTGGGATAATAGTACTGCAGGTGACAAGCTACCTTATTACAAGAAGGCAGCTGAACAGAAGGAAAAATACGAACAGGATATTGGATCATTACGGGGCTAAAGGAAAACCTGATGTCGGTAAAAAGGGAGGGTACATCAAGGCTGAGATAGGCCAGAGAAAGGAGGAGGAGAAGTAGGAGGAGGAGGAGGAAAATGAGGAGGAGGAGGAGGAGGAAAATGAGGAGGAGGAGGAGGATGAAGAAGTTGGCTCTAGAGCAGTTTTTTCTTTGTCCATAAAGCATTTAACCCCCCTGCTCACAACTCACTCTTTTTAAAGAAAAAAAAAATCAAAATGTCAGGCCATGTAAGATTTGTTTTTAAACTTTACAGTGTCTTTTTTTTTGTATAGTTAACATACTACTGAATGTGTCTTTAGACAACCCTGTCCTTTAGTGGCATTTTGTTGCTGTTGCTTTTTTGGAGGGGGGAAAGCAGAACAGCTGGGCTTAAGTGACTTGCCCAAGGTCACATGGCTAGTTTTTGTGTTAAGTGTGTGAGGTTGGATTTGAACTCAGGTCGTCCTGACTCCAGGGCCAGTGCTCTATTCACTGCACCACCTAGCTGCCCCTAGTGGTATTTTCAATAGCCACTAACCTTGCCTGGTACAGTATGGGGGTTGTAGATTGGCATGGAAAAATATAGCAGGTTCTTGTTGGTGTGCAGCACAGATTAGTTATATATGGGGGTATAGTTCATTCCATGTTCAGTCGTCTTTGATGCAGCACATGAAATAATTGCCATTCTGTTAACTCAGTAATGGCAAAAGCAAACCCAAAGAGGCGCAGCTGGTTTGTTGACATTCTGAATGCTGCTAAGTAAATACAATTTTTTATTAAATATATTTATAGCAGCTCTTCTAGGTATTGCAAAGAACTAGGGACCAAAAGGAGTGCCCATCAATTGGGGAAGTACCAAACAAATTATGGCACACGAATGTAACAGGATATCATTGTGCCACAAGAAGTGACAAAGGGGACCGCTTCAGAGAAGCCTGGGAAGATTACTATAAACGGATGCAGAGAGAAGTTAGCAGAATCAGGAGAACCGTTTGCACAATGACAGTTACATTGTGAAGGAAAGCAACTATGAAAGACGAATGATCACAAAACTGAAGCTGAAGAATGCTTTCCAATAGTCAGTGGGTGGTTAGATGGTGGCTTGGAGGTGCAGAACGACATGCAAACACGACCGCTACGATTCAACTTGGTTGTGCTTGACTCTACTTCTGTTGGTTGTGTGGTGGACACGGTGACGGGCTAGAGGTCAGCACCGCCCAACTTCAAGTCTGGCCTCAGACATGCGGTAGCTGTGTGAACCTGGGCAGGTCACCTCAGTTCTGTCTACCTCAGTCTCTTCACTTGTGAAATGGAATAATAATAGCTCCCAGAACTGCGGAGAGGATCAGATGAGGTTACATGCATAAAATCCTGTATAAAATTTAGCTGTGACTATAGGAGAAGGGTGTTGTTTTTGAAGGGGAAGATGGGGAGATGATTGGGGACAGTAATAGAGATGTCAAAGAAAGCCAGGAGAAAAAGAATGACAGATGAAATGTTGGTAAATGCACAGCTCATCTCAAATACAGGGGGTGGAGAGGATGCAGGTGAGCCGCGCCATGTTGGCACAACCACATTCAATTTACTGCACATCAAAAGGAAGACACTCCATGCAGGAGCTTTGCAGACTTATTACAATTCTGATTTTTTCTCTTTTGTCTATGAAAATGCTCAGGCTTCCCTGTGATTTTCTTGATCATAACCTCAAAAAGGGGACAAAGGAAAACAGAGAGGAAACGCCGGCATAGTCTGTTGTCAGTCACGCTCTCTCAGTTTTGGTCAAACAGATTTTTTAAGGCCTTCAGAGGAAGATCGAGTGGGGTCCTACAGACTAATGTTCCATAAGGGGAGTGAGCCAATAAATATTGTTCTCCCCCTCCCATGAGTACTCACACAAACACACACACACACATGCATGCACAGACACACTCATACACACTCTCTCTCACACACACACACGCATGGATGCACACTCAAACAAAGGAGGGTCTAGGAATCAAATGTCCAGCATCCACCTACTGGGACCACTTATGACCAAGACACCTGTGGGACGGGTGCTTGCACAGCTGCCCTACATGGCACCTTTCTACTCAATGGACTCTAGAGACTCCCTTCTACGTTTCAGAACAAAGAGAAAGTTCTTTAAAGCCCTTCCCAAGATGGCTCTTCCTACTTTTCCAGTCTCCTTACACTTGACTCCATTCCCTGTTCTCCTGACTCTGTTTTCCACTGGCTGTCTCCCATGCCTGGAGGGTTCCCCTCCTCATTTCTGCTTTCTGGCTTCCCTGGTCTCCTTAAAGACTTAGCTCACATTCTGTCTTGGGTAAGAGGATTTTCCTGGTATCCCTCTCCTCCTCCCCTGCTGGTGCCATCCTTTCTGACTTTCTCTTCCATCTCTCTTGCATGCATCTAGCATGCACACAGTTATTTTCAGGTTCTTTCCCCCCATTAGAACGTATTCTCCTTGAGGGCAGGGACTATGCCTTTTTCTTGTATCCCCAGGATGCACCACAGTACCTTGCCCATACTAAGCTTATTGAATGACTGACTGACTGATCAGGGCACATGCATGGAAGGGCACAGCTGCAAAGCCTATGAAGCTCCCCTTGTCCAGCCTCCTAGATGGGGAGGAGGCCAAGGTCAGAGCTGTTCTTGACTCTTCTTTAACCCCTCCATCTTCACTCTTCTGTTAACTACTCTTCTCCCCTGAGTCTCTTAGCTCAAGTATCATCTACCCTATTGCTAGAAACCCCTATCACCCCAGCTGGCAAGGCTAACATGCCTCAGGCTCGGCTTCCTCAGACAGAAGAGTGGCCAAGCTTTGGTGAGAAAAATGTTCTGAAGGTCCCTATTCATGATCCTCTGTCTCATGGAAGCAGCAATACCTGTGCTGGCCAGAGAAGTCTCAAAACACTTTTGACCCGTGTCCCAACTCTCCCCAGCAGCACATCATAGCCTGGCCTCTTTTCAGCCTCTCTGAAGGATAAGTGTGGAATCCTTCATTTGGGTTCAAAAAAAATCCTTTGGGCAAGTGCAGGATGGACGAAACACAGCCTTCTGGTCCATAAGAAAAACAATCCTGATTTTAGCCGGTCACAGGTTTGTTGTGAGTCAACAGGACACCCTGTTAGTAAAAATTAACAAACAAATCTGAAGGCTAATTTGATCTTTTTACACTTTTGACAGAAAGACACTGTCAAAATACGGGAAGTAGCAGTGCCATAGTCTGTGCTCTGCCTTGGTCAGACCCCTGCTGACATCACTTTGGAGGGTGTCCAGAGGACGGCAGTCAGGGGAGAAGGCCTTGGGAACCCTGCAGATACAATCTGCTCCAGGCTTTGACAGAAACAAGGAGGGACCTAAACTCATCTGGGTGGGAGCAGGGAAAAACCTAGGAAGGCTTCATGGAAAAGGCGGGATTGGAGCTAGCTCCTAAAAAAATAACATCACGCTTCTTTTCACTTTCTTTCTTTTGAGTCTTCTTGTACAAAATGACTAATATGGGAATGTTTTACATAATTGCATACATATAACTTCTATCTGATCACTTACCATCTCAGGGAGGGGGCAAGGGTAGGAAGGAGGGATAGAATTTGGAACTCAAACCTTTAAATAAAAATGCTTAAAAATAAAAAAAAAAGTCACATCAGGGTTCTATATCTGGAGCTTAAATCCGGAATAACAATCTAAAAATGAACAAAATTTGAATGAGGAAGAGCCAAAGGATCGTGTGGTGCAAACTCTGTCCCCTCCCCATTTTATAGATGAGGAAAACAAATCCCCAGATGGAGCAGTGATTCAGAAGGTGTGAGCAGGGCCAGGGTTTGAGCCAGGACCTAGGACTACAAGCCCACTTTTTATTAAAATTTTCTAAGCAGAACATTCTTAATCTTTCCTGACTGAGATAGACAAAGACAGTGAAAGAGACAAGAGATGGAGAGAGACAAAGAAAAACAGAGAAAGGCAGACAGGGAGAAGCAGAGACAGAGAAGTGAAAAAAAAAGAACAAAGAAGACAGAAAGCTTTTAGGGTTGCTTTTCCCCCATCTGCATCTCAAGCCTGACCTCTCGGCCATCTGTCACTCTAGGTTCTAAGATCAATAATGCAGTCTAGCAGAAAAAAATTTCATGAGGATTTAGAACTACAGTCCAAGCCCTTCTCAGCCATTAAGTGCTCATGTAACTACCCAGCTGGGTGCCCCTGGTTACTGCCTTTCCCACTGGAGTAAGCTTTCAGCCCCTTTATCACATCACAGTGATTTTAGGAGAACAGTGCAGATATATGTGATATATAGTCTTCTGGCTTCTGTTCATTTGGTTCATTCTGAGCACTGTCACTAGATTAGTCTTCCTAAAACAACACTGATCACATCCTCAAAAACCTTGGATAGTTCTCCTTGTCTGCTGACCAAAGTCTACAGCCCCTCATCCTTTGGATGCAGCCTCTTCTCTCTGTCTTACCTTCCATGATTCCCAAGCTCCAGCCAAAGTAGATTCCAAAACCCAAATGTTTCTCACTTTTTTATTTTCCTTGCCTTTGTCCAACTTGTTCCCTCTGCTCCAAATGCCTCAGTCAATGTACAACCTATCCTCGGTCGTTTAAGGGACTGGACCTAGGATTGCACTGGTATATTAGACGGAAGATCCTGGGGAGGAAACTCACGGAGGATGCAGCGCATCCCTCTTTGATGTCTTGGGGAGTTTTCTGTAACAATGAGAGTTAAGCAATGGACAAGAGGGTCACACAGCTAATCTGCCTCAGAGGCAAGATGTGCACTCAAACCCTCTTGGTTCACCTCTGGCCCCAGACACGCTGTTCTCTAAGGAAAAGGGGACATTTAAGACTCTGATCAAATCCAGAGTATCAAGCCTCCAGAGAACCCACCCTCATCCTCTCAGGAAGGCGAGATTTCAGCATCTGTCAATCAGCAAGCATTTATCAAGTGCCTACTTTGTGTTTCATAATGGGGGGAGGAAGTATGTAAATAACTTTGCATGTACAAGTGTACAAGCTATATACAGGGTAAATGAAGGTAAGCTCAGAATACTTTGTGTATACATGTGTGTAGTGTGTGTGTATGTGTGTGTGAGAGAGGGGGGAAGGAGGGAAGGAGGGAGGAAGGAAGGAAGGAAGGAAGGAAGGAAGGAAGGAAGGTAGTGCATTTATTTCTATCTATGTAGCTTCCTTTTGCTGGGATATAGAAAACAGCATTGGCCCCTATGAATCTGGACAATTGATAGCTTTTCAGAACTCATCTGAAAAATGAAAATCATGTCTTCCTGGTGTCTTTATGAGTTCTCAGCCCCTCTGTTTTCACATGGTCTCATTTCTAGGCATATTATTGCTTCTGAGCCTGATTCCCTCTAGGGCACAGTTAAGTTGTGAAGGGCTTTACAGCATGCTAGACAGAAAAGAGTTCCCAGTCTAAATGGGAGAGAAGACATGAAACAACTATATACAAACAAGATACAGACTGGACAAATTGGAGTTATCAGCAGAGCGAAAGCAGTGAGATAGAGGAGGGCTGAGGAAGGCTTCTTGCTGAAGGTGGGATTTGGAGGTGGAGATGAAGAAGGAGAGCATTCCAGGCATGGAAGACAGCACCAAAGGAAATGCTCAGAGCCAAAAGATCAAGTGTTTTGTGTGAAGAACAGTGAGGAGGCAAGTCAGTGTCATTAGGTCTCAGATCTCAGAGAACCACCACCACCACCATCATCATCACCACCATCACCACCACCATCATCATCACCACCACCACCATTATCACTATCCTCCTCCTCCTCCTCCTCATCATCATCATCACCACCATCATCACCATCATCATCATCATCACCACCACCACCACCATTATCACTATCCTCCTCCTCCTCCTCATCATCATCATCATCACCACCATCATCACCATCATCATCATCATCACTACCACCATCACCATCATCATCACCATTATCATTATCCTCATCATCATTATCATCACCACCATCATCATCATCACCACCATCATCATCATCATCTTAATGAAAGGCTAACATTTATATAGAGCTCACTGTGTGCCAGGCATTGACCTAAGTGCTTTACAATTATTGTCTCATTCAAACCTCAAAAAAAACCCAGGGAGGTAAGTGCTATTATTATTGACATATTATAGATGAGGAAACTGAGGCAAACGGTTATGACTTGCCCAGGGTCACACGGCTAGGGTCTGATGCTAGATTTGAACTCAGGTCTTCCTGATTCTAAGTTCAGCACTCCATCCACTAGCAGACAAAAAGAGTCCCTTGCAAATGGAGAGACCACAGGCCAGGAGACTGGCGATTAATTGAGGGAGGGAGTGATATGGCTAGATCAATACCTTAGGAACATCACATTGCAGTAGCATCTGCCATGTAGGTGCTTAATAAATGCTTGCTTGGAGGGAAAGAGAGAGCTTCTACCCAACCTGACCTCAGTCCCTGTCCGTCTAACCTGGGACTTCATCATGGATCTTCTAGTTCATTAACCTTCTCAACTCCAGTGAGATGTGTCTCCACTCCACCTCAGCCCCTCAAAGGAACAGTTTGCCCCTGGAACTCACTGCCATCCAGAAGTGGAACAAAATGGAGGTAGTGGGTTCTCCCTCCCTGGAGAAGGTCCAGGAGGTGACAGCAAGCAGAATCTGGGCCAGATGATGGTGACAGGTGAGCACTTGAAAAAACTGGCTCCTTCTAGCCCAGGGTCTTTGTGGAGGGTGACCTGGGGAGGCAAGGACAGAAAGGAGGAGGGAAGGACTGTGGCCAGCACTGGAGAGCACAGCAGGGGATGAGGTTCCTAGATTCCTGGATTGACCTACTGAGGTTTGTGGCCAAGTTAAGTCAGTTTTCCTCAAAGTTCTAAAAGAAATCATTTCTCAGAAAGACTAAGGCACATGGCTGAAACTCAGAGAGGTCTAAGACTAGCAGCTGCTGAATTTTGAATATAAGCTATTATAGCCCAGAGAGGTGCACACCAGAAATGTGGCATAATTATGGGAATGCTTTGCTTTCAGGCTAGAAAGCCTGTAAAAACAGGCTTTTAGCTCAGAGTTGTCTCTTTCTCAAGCTCTTCTGATAAAGCCCCCCTCTCCCATTTTTTGGTCAAAAGCCCCCACTACAAAGCTTCCCATAGCGTTCATTCCTCCTTCTTTGAAAGACAAGAATTATGCCTTAGACCACAGGCTTCCTACCCCAAGGGTCCACCCTTACCATAGAATAATGGCTGGCATAATTGGGAGCAGGCTGAGTTTTCTGCTCCCAGCAGCCTCATTCCTTTTGTGTTTCCCCCCCCAGGCTTCCATTACTGCTGCCTGGCCCACAGCTCAGGTTCTTTTGTGACCTCTCAGTCTGACATTCACTACCCAGTGGCCTTTCAATGCCAGCTAATTGAAAGAAAACTAATGAGGTCTCTATGGGAGCAGCTCCTTCTCCCCTTCTTGCTCCTTCCCCAAGCCCGCCACCTCACCCCAAAGGAGAGTCATTAACTCCTCAAGCCTCAGCAGCTTGATTTGGAACCTAGCATTACAAGAAGTTGGGGGGAGGTGGGGGAGAAGGATGGAAGCTGGGATTCTCAGGGTCTTCTTGTTTGGTTGCACCATTCACTCTTTCACTGGTCAGCAATGCACTTAAGAAAAATCCTTCCAGCTCTGAACCCTTTTTCAACAAATACACATGTGCATATGGAAAGCTGATCAAACCAGGCTTTTAGAAGGGTGAGCATTTGATTATTTCTTCCTGGGGAGGGTGCAGGAGTACCCTTGGATGCCCTTGTTAAGAGAATTGGGGTATGCTCAGGATCTCCTCCTCCTATCTCCCAAATTAATGACTTTTCTCCATGCCTGGAATGTTTCCCCTCCTCATCTAAGCCTCCTGGTATCCTTGAAGACTCAGCTACACAAAACACTTTTCACACAAATAAAGTAAGAGCTAAACAATTGGAAAAATATTACTTGCTCATGAGCAGACCAAGCCGATGTAATAAAATGACAATTCTACCTAAAATAATCTATTATAAACCACCAACAATATGTTATACAGCTAGAAAAAAAATAATCTGGAAGAACAAAAAGTCAAGGATATCAAGGGAATCAATGAAAAAAATGTGAAAGAAGGTGGTCTAGCCATAACACATCTCAAAATGTATTACAGAGTGGCAATTATCACAAATATTTGGTACTGGGTAGGAGGGTGGTAGCTCAGTGGAATAGATCAGGCACACGTTACACTATAGTAAATGACCACAATAGTCTAGTATATGATAAACCCAAAGACCCAAGCTTCTGGAACAAAAGCTCCTTCTTTGACAAAAACTTCTGGGGAAACTAGGAAATGGCATGTCAGAAACTAGCGCCAGACCAACATCTCACACTGCATAGTAAGATAAAGTCAAAATGGGTACAAAATTTACTCGAAGGTGATACCATACAAAAATTAAAAGAGCATGGAATAGTTTATTTGTCAGGTCTATGGATGAGGGAAGGATTCAGGATCAAAGAAAATATGGAGAATATTACCAAATATAAAACAGATCATTTTGATTACGTAAAATTTAAAAGTTTTTGCACAAACAAAACCAAAGCAACCAAAATTAAAAGGAAAGTGATAAACTGGGGGGAAACTTTGCAACAAGGATCTCTGATAAAGGTCTCATTTCTCAAATATATAGAGAACTGAATTGAATTTATAAAAAAACACAAGTAATTCCCCATTTGATAAATAGTCAAAGGACGTGAACAGGTAGTTTTCAGACAAAGAAATCAACACTATCTGTATGAAAGTATTCTCTAAATTACTTTTAATTGCTGAAATTCAAATAAAAACAATGCTGAAGTGCCACCTCACACCTATTAGACTGGCTAATATGACAATAAATGAAAATGTTAATTGTTAAAGGGATGTGGGGAAATGGTCACTAATATACTGTTGGTGGAGTTGTGAACTGATCCAACCATCCTCAAGAGTAATTTGGAACTATGGCCAAAGGGTTACAAAACTACATACCTTTGATCCAGCAATACCACTGCTAGGTCTGTATCTGAAAGACATTTTAAATATAAAGGAAAAGGACTTATTTATACAAAAATATTTATGGCAGCTCTTTTTATGGTGGCTAAAACTTGGGAATCGAGAGGATGCCCATCAATTGGGGAATGGCTAAATAAATTGTGGCATATAATTGTAATGAAATCCTATTGTGATATAAGAAATGACAAGCAGGATGACTTTAGAAAAACCTGGAAAGACTTACATGAACTGACGCAAAGTGAAGTGAACAGAACACAGTAACACCAACACTGTATGGTAAACAACTGTGAACGACTTAGTTATTCTCAGCAATATAACAATCCAGGACAATGCCAAGGATTCATGATGAAGAATGCTATTTGCCTCCAGAGAAAGAATTAATACTGTCTGAATACAGACTGAAGCAGGCTAGTTTTCTCTTTCTTTCCTTCCTTCTTTCTTTTTTAAAAATTCAAGTCTTCTTGTACAAAATGACTAATGTGGAAATGTTTTACATGATTACACATATATAACCTATATCTGATTGCTTACCACCTCAGGGAGGGAGAAGGGTACGGAGGGAGGAATGGATAGAATTTGGAACTCAAAACTTTAAAAAGTTAAAAATTTTTGTTAGTAATTGGGGAAAAAATGTTATATAAAAAAGGCTTAGCTACAAACGCACCCTCTAAAAAAGCCTTCCCCAGTCTGTCCAATGGCCAGCGTCTCCTCACTCCCCATTTAGCCCATATGGAGCTGTTTGCTTAGTGTCTGCCTCATTGAACTGGGGGCTCCTTGTGGGACCTCGACTGTCTTTTGTCTTCCTTCATGTCCCCAGCTCTTAGCACAGGGACTAGCACATAGTGAGTCTCACTAAATGTTTTTTGACTGACTGACAAAGGCTATGGCTTTAAATTCCATCAACTGGAGGTAAATGTTTGCCCTTTTGAGTAGGTTCCAGTGGTCACTTACAGAGCTCTTGTTTGTTTTGTAAAGATCTTCTGAGAGCTGAGCATAGGCCAGAGATGGGCTGCAGAGCCAGGAGTCCTGTGAGGGGGAACGGGGAGGCTCCTAGTAGGGGTTTAACACTGTTAGCCATCATCAGCTCCTCTGACTCATTTATTTTATATTTGTAATCACTGCAGTTCAAAAAAGTAGCTGACCTTTAAATTATGCCCTGAGGTTGGTGCTTCCTCACAACAGCCTCTGAGTGAAGATGGATCTGGAATTGATCCTAGAGCTTCTAATAATAAATCCAGTAAGAATATCCCCATTTCAGAGATGAGGAAAGTGAGGTTTAACCTGTTTAAGTTACTAGTCTACAACTAGACAATTGGATAATGTAAACAACAGGATCACAAATTTAGTCTGACAAGAGACTGCAGAGGTCACCTGGTCCAATCCCCTCATGTTATTAATGCAAAAACTGCAGGCCTGAGAATTCAGGTGACTGGCACAAGGCCTCACTGGCAGAAAGCTTTGGAGTCAGCATGTGAGCCTCAGTCTTGTGGCTTTAGTTCAGTAGTTTCTATGGCAAGCCCAGCCCAGGGCAGCTCAACAATCTATGTTGTCTGGGCTCCCATCACCACCACCACCCTCCCCTATCATCCTCTAACAGCCCAGTAAGGTGGGCAGGATCACCTGTCAGGGAGACAGACAGGTGCCCCCACCAGCTGGTGGACTGAGGATTTTTGGATGAAATCAGTTATGAAGGCATGGAACCATCTGAGAAATAGGAAGATTCCCAGAGAAGGATCTGGGGCTTTAGGAAGACATGTTCTAACCCTGAGAAAACATCCAAGATCAAATTCAACTGTGATCATTAACAAGAACTGGGAAAATAGAGATCAAAGTGTTTGGGGTTTTATCTTGTGTTTGAAAACTTGCTCAGGATGTGGCATCATTTAAAAATATGTTTCTCAATGTTCTCATGTTTGGCTGTTCTAACAAAATCTCGGACTCCTCCTCCTTCCTCTACTTCTTCTTCCAGCGACTGGGGGTTGGAGGAGGGTTCCTGCTATTTAATACTCCTTCAGACAAACATAATTTTGGCAGGGAAGCTGGTTGGCTTATACTCCCTCTTCACGGAGCACAGTCCTATCAAACGCCAAGCAGGATCTCCTTTCTAGGGCTTCTTCCTCTCTTTTCACCGTCTCTGCCTCTTGTCTCTCCTCTCAGTCTTCTCTCTCATTCCCTCTCTCCCTCTATGTCCCCTCTCCTTCTCTTCCTCTTTCTCCTCCTTCTCTTGTCTCTCTCTCTTTCCTCTTCTCTGTTCATGGGTCTCTTTTTGTGGGCCTTCCTCTCTATCTCTCTTTCTCAAACTGTCTCTTTCCTTGCCTCCAGTTATCTCCCACTGCTCCAGCAGCCATTCTGGTAGCCCCTGCCCCTGAGGTCAGCCTGCTCCAGCTGTCATTGAAGTACAGGAAGGGGGATGACCAGAAACCACACAGGACCTAGCACATTCTGCAGCATCAAAAAACCCTTTCAGCACTGGCCATAAACAAGGCCAGGAGCAGCCAGGAATTCTGTCATCCCCAGAGTCCCAAGCAGTGAATCACCTTGTCCTTGGATACTGGGGAAGTTTCCAGGAGAGCCAAGGGCGCTTTCTGGGATGGCTTCTAGAGACTTGTTCATTCTCGATTGCATGTGAATTATGAAGTCCAATCTTCTGCCTCATAATTAAAGACTGATCATGAATGTGTGTGTGTGTGTGAGAGAGAAAAACAGAGAGAGAGAGAGAGAGAGAGAGAGAGAGAGAGAAAGAGAGAGAGAATGTACATGCAAGGATGGTTCTGCAAAAGTGAGATTACACCAAGCCTTTTAATCCAAGAGTATTTTGTTTTCATTTTGGCTAGGTATCTGGGCCTTCCTGGGGGTATATACAAGCATAAACCTTCAGAATGTGATGTTTTCTTAATGAGCTGGAGCTGATGGATGAACTGTTTGTGTTGTTTGGGAAGTTGGGAGCATGAAGAAGAAGAGAATGGAAGAAAAATAGCCCAGTTCTACTCATGAGGATGAGAAGGATGGAAATGCCCAGAAGACCCAGAGTCAAAGGATAGAACTGCAGAGTGACTACATCCAGTAAGTGGCCATGAGTCTCTGGGGCTCCCTTGAGATTCTAGAGGTTAATATACAGGAGACAGGAGCAGAGATGGTGAAATCGATCTCAAAAGCACAAATGAAATTAAATTTTTATTCATCAAACTATGATTCACACTGAACATTACTGCTTCAGTCAAGTGCTTAACTCAACTTCTTCTCTGCTGGCCCTGAACAAGTATTATATCAAGGACCTTCCAGAAAACCCAACTGATTCAAGCCTCCAACTCCCTTTCCTAAATCCATGTGGATGAGGCCACCTGAGATGAAGAAGAATTTTGACCTGGAAATCAGAGAACCTTCTGCCTGATTCTGCCATCTGCTTGCTAGGTGACCTTTCCTAAGTGCCTTGCCCTCTCTGAGCCTCTTTTTTTCTATCCATAGAATGAGGAAGTTGGTAGAACTTAGAGCACCCTTCTCTCTCTCAGTTGAGGAATATTCTCTGTTCCACTTGCCCTTTTATACACAGGGATCAAAAGCTTCATTTCATAAGGGAAAACCTCCTAGCAATCATGGCTGTTTCTAAGTGTGTATGTGTGTGTGGGGGGGGGGGGGTGCCTCAGGTAAATTGGAGGTCTTTGTCCTTGTCTTGGAGATGAGTCTGGATGACTCTACCAGTGCTGTTACAGAGGGGATGCCTACTCAGAGGAAAGATGGAGCTGATGATCTGGAGTCTCTTCAACTCTAAAAGTTGCTGATTCTATTATCTTTGTAGTCTCCCAGGGCCCAGTATGGTGCTTTGCTCACATGGCAAGCAGTTAACAAATGGTTATTGGTTGAATGACTGGATGAACATGAAAGACAGACAGCTTCATTTATTGGCAATGATGAGAGGGGTGCATTCTTGGCCAATGGAAAGGCTTGGAATGACAATCAATAGAAAATGAAATAGACCAATTGTTGATTCAGGCTGCTAGAAAATGATGCACCCCTGGTGGTTCTCAGATCAGTGAAAAAAGAACCTGTGGCCCAGGGCTAGGCCAAATGGAGATTCCCGGACTTTGGGGGTTACCTGAAATGTATTGTAGTGAAGTAAAAAAAAAAGCATGGGGCTGGAAATGAGGAAACCTGGACTTTAATGTTCGGTCCTCCAGCTGCTTGTGGAATAACCACAGGTAAGTCATTTAACCTTTCTTAGATCTTTTCTTATTTGTAAAACTAGGGTCTGAATTAGAGGATCTGCACTCTAAATTCTATGATGCTTGGGCCCAGGTGGAAAGTAAGTCAGCAGTCTGGCAGGAGAGGGAGTACAAGCCAAAGTCAAGCCCAAACATTTGGCATAAATAAAGTCATTGTAGACTAAGCCTAAATTTTACCAAGGAGTTACTGAGGCATTGAGCTCAACCTATATGTGAACAACCATCTACCACATATCAGACAAACGGGCATCCAGCCTCTGTATCAAGATCTCTGTCCATAGGGAACTTATCACCACTCAAGGCAGCCCATTCCCTTCTTTGGACTCAACATATTCCTTATACCAAGCTGAATCTGCCTCTATAATTTCTGCAAATTCCTCCTAATTCTTCCCTCTGGGGTCAAGCAGAAAAAGCCTACTCTCTCTCCCATTCAGCAGCTCTTCAGGCAGTAGAAGACACCTACTTTATTCTCCCTCAATCTTCTCTTCTGTAGCTTCAATGCCCCCAGTTCCTCGAACCAGACCTCAGGGGCCTCTCCTTCATCCCCCTCCCTGAACTAACTGGTTGTCTTCTTGGCTCTCTTTTTCAGGTAAATGATCTCCTGGGTCTTCAGATGGCCAAAGACAATCTGGGTTGAAGTTAAAGTAAGGTCCTAAGTCATCAAATTTCTCCATGGGAAAGAAAAGGTGAAGCCAAAAGAAGTACCTGGAGCATGAAGGGCTATTTATCACAGGGAACCCTACTTTGGGCATCAGAAAGGTAATGTCATAAGAGTTGGGGAACCTCAATGAGGGAACAGATGGAATAAGCCTGAACATAAGCTCCACCTAGAAAGAATGCCTGCCCAAGGCCTGGCAAGATTTCCTGTTTTGCAGGAAAATGACAAGTGCTGGAGGGGATGTGGAAAAATTGGAACTCTAATGCATCATTGGTGGAGCTGTGAACTGATACAACCATTCTGGAGGGCAATCTGGAACTATGCCCAAAGGGCTATAAATAATAGCATACCCTTTGACCCAGTAATACCACTTTTGGGGTTGTAT
>CM053599.1:4491132-4510967 GCA_028646575.1 Pseudocheirus occidentalis
AGAGAGAGAGAGAGAGAGAGAGAGAGAGAGAGAGAGAGAGAGAGAGAGAGAGAGAGAAGCTAGAGAGTTAGGCCTGGTTTCTGGATACTTGGCCTGAATCCTCCATCAGACACAGCCCTAGCTGGATGGGAGTCCTTGAACCCTGAAGAGCCTCAGCGTCAGGAAATGAGGACAGTTATATTTACACTCCTTACCTCCTTGAATTGTAGAGAGAAAAGCTCTTTGCAATCATCAGCCCCATAGAAATGGGAATCATGAGCAGTATGTTGATGGTTTGTAATGTCCCACTCAACAGTAAAGCTGTGGCACACACCTAGAGTTCTTGGCTTCCTTATTCCCCTGAGCACAGTCTCTTCCCTAGTACAGGCTACTGGGTAATGTCCTGAACTCGGCGAAGGCAGGGACTGTTTCTGTCTTTCTTTGTATCCCTAGAGATAAGCCCCCTATCGGGCTTAATAAATGTTTATTGACTTGGCAATGCAGAGGGTTCATTAACTTGAAATTCAGATATAGCCTCTCGTTGGGTTTTTCCATCATGGTGCCCCAAACTGGTATCATGACATCAGTAATGAGAGAGCAGTGAGTCAGATGCCATAAACTGGACCCTTTTCCAGCACACTGGCTCCTATCAGAGCTCCAGACTCTCCTGCCTCTCCTCTCCTCTCCTTCCCTCCCTTCTCCTCCCCTCCCCTTCTGTCTCTCTCTCTTTCTCCTGCTACTGTCTCATTCTCACTCCTCTTTATTAACTCACTCCAAATGAATGTTCTTCCCTCTCAAATCAATTCTTTACCATTCACACAAACAGGGTCACACAATACTTCTGACACTACAGATGAGAGAAAGTAGCAACACTTCTTTAAAAAGCCCTAGAGCTCATTGTCAGATCTGGACAGGTATATTCCCTGAAACCTGAGGTGCCCAACCAAACCTTCTATTTTCTACTTAATATTTTTTTTCCATTTACAGGTAAAACAACTTTTTAAATTTTGTTTGTTTTGTTGTTGTTGTTTTTAATTTGGAGTTCCAAATTTCCTTCCTCCCTCTCCTAAAATCTCCTTGAGAAGACAAGCAATTTGATTTAGGTTATTTATGTGCAGACATGTAAAACATTTTCCCATATTAGTTATGTTGTGGAAGAAAACACAAACAACAAAAAGAAAAAGAAAAAGGAGGAAAGTTTTACAAAGCATGTTTTGATCTGCATTCTGATGCTGAATGTGTATGGCATTTATCGTCCTGAGTCCTTCAGAATTATCTTAGCTCATTGTATCCCTGAGAAGATCTAAGTCCTTCACAGGTGATCATTGTTATAATGTTGCTGTTACTGTGTACAATGTTCTCCTGGTTCTGCTTGCTTCACTTTGTATCAGTTCACATAAGTCATTCACAGCTGATTGTTGTTACAATGTTGCTGTTACTTCCTACAAATGTTCTCCTAGCTCTGTTCACTTTACTTTGCACTGGATCATGTAAGTCTTTTGGGTTTTTCTGAAATCCACCTGCTCATTACTTCTTATACCACAATAATATTTCATTACAATTACATCCCACAACTTCTTCAGCCATTCATCAATGGATGGGCATCCTCTTAAATTCCAATTCTTTGCCGCCACAGAAAGAGCTGCTAGAAATATTTGTTTTTCTACAAAAAGGCCCTTTTCTTTTTTCTTCTTTTTCTAAATCTCTTTGGAACACAGCCTCTCTCAATGGTAGTGCTGGGTCAGAGAGTGTGCACGTTTTTTCTACTCCTTTGGCATAGCTCCGAATTGTTCTCCTGAATGGTTGCATCGGTAAGAAATGTTGGGTGTCAGCTTGTCAAGTGTCTGAAGGTAAGAACTGATGCCTCCTTTAAGAGAAATAACATAATAAGAGAAAAATGAAGAAACTTATGCACACCCTTTGACCTAGTAGTCCCAGTCCCAGGACAATCGCCTAAGCTTCACTAATGGTAAAAAGAGACTCATCCATTAAGAAAAAAGATGTTTAGAGCCACCTTATTTATTGGTGACGATGACAAAAGCTAGTAACAAGCTCTGCACCCAATGAATGCACTGAAATGTGTAATTGCAGCACAGTATTTTTGCTCCTTAATCAGTGAAAAACATGAAGAATACAAAGCAGAACGCTGCTAGGCAGTGATGCAGGGTGAAAATACAGAATTAGAACAGAGGCTATGTCTGGGAAAATAAAATGAACACTACTAGATAAATAGATACAGGAGAAAAATAGGTTAGAGAGATGGCAGAATTAATGTGGTACATTTATATAAGGCTTTAAGGTGTGCAAAGCCTGTAGAATGTATTTCTCATTTGATTGACAGCCCCATTTTACAGATAGGAAAATTGAGGCTTTTGACCACACCCATGCAGCTAGTATTTATCTAAAGTAGAATCTGAGCCTGGGTCTTTCTCTTGTTCAGTCTGGCACCTAACCATTATCCAACACTGCCTTGCCTAAGCAAACAAGTCTTTTGTTCTATTTTGTTAAATTGACTATACACAAGGGGTTGTTTTGTGGGGAGGGGCACTTTTGGTTTTTTGCAAATTGTCAGTCACTTCTGATCCTACACAGTCTCAGTTTTTAAAGTTTTGTGTGCCAGCATTTTTTTCACTTTTTTAAATCAAGTTTGCAATTTTTTAATTACAAAAAAAAAAGACAAAAAAGGGGAGCCTTGACCTCAGTGATTTCTGCATGAAAACAGTGACGCACAAGCATGGTTACAAAATACTTGGCTTTGCTGTGTTGTGTTGGGGGCACTTGTGGACCCACTAGTAGCAAACATTTTCAGAAACAAGGCAGGCTGGCAGCAGCTTCACTCTCCCCTTCCTCTCTTCCCTCGTTTCAACTCCCCTGGATCCGAGCACCTTGGGGACAGAAGGGGCTGAGAAGAAGGGGCTCTCTACAAGCCTTAAACTTTAAGGCTTAAAGGCCTGTGGTTATGTCAAGGGGTTGGTTACACACCCAAGAATGCCCTTCCCTGAGACTGTCTCAGCAGGGCTTTGTCACACCTCTCAATCAATTCCAGCTCCCGGCCAATCAGATTGCAAGCCCCAGGGGCTAGCACCCAGAGAACAATGACCAAACTGGTTTGGCTAAATTCTTTTGGGGGAGTTTCAACAGCCACAAAATTGTAGCCTGTTTCCCACTCCCCACCCCACCCAACCCCCATCAGAACACATTGTGATAACTGTGCAATCCAGAGTTAGGGTTAATCTTTGAGAGTCCTGGGGGCCAGTCCAGATGCCAGGCAGGACCTCCCCTCCCCGGGACAACCGTCTTCTGGGCTACAGTATCTTCCGGTCCCGGGCAATGGGGATTTCCCACTTACTGGTATTGTAATAATAACCATAAGCATTATTATATTTGTAATAACATAATAAATCATACACACACACTCACATACCACACTTTAATTATTTTTATGGTGACAGCTACATTGGCCCCTGAAGGATGGCTGTCACTTTCTCTAGCTGGGAAGCTCAGTAGGAAGCCTGGCCCCTAGGCTTGGCTCTCTGCAGTCCACTCCTCACCAAGCCCTTTCCAGGTCAGAGGGTGGCTAGCATCCCGAAGCTTTCACCAGCAATCTTGTATAGGAAGAGCAGCAGCACTAAGAGAAATAGCTTTCAGAGGCCAGCAGGATTTCAGCATGGAGTCATGCCTGATGGAGACAGTCAGGTAGAGTAAGGACTCCAAGGTGGAAGGGGCCTCCGGGCTGGAGAACTTCACCTGACTCCTTTTTGTGTCTCTTGTGTTGGGCCATTAGGAGGGAGGCGGCAGGCTTCAAAGAGGGAATTTGGCGGCAGTACCTTTGGACTTGGAGATCTGATGGTACAAAATCCCCAGCATGCCGTGGGCAGCCGAGAGGTCAGTCGGCTGGCTGCCTGGGCTCGGGGCTCCTGGGCTCAGATGACGTCTGGATCGTTAAGAATCAAACTCAGGTCTGTGCAGTCCTCTGCAAACTAGAAAACGCTTATATAAACAGCAGCTATTAATGTTAGCTCAGCACCAGTCAGTCAGTCAATAAACATGTATGAAGCCCTGAGCACTTGGATAAATGCCAGAGAAGAGAGTTCTGTCGGCACCACCGCCACCTCCCCTCCAGGCTGAGCGTTTCTTGGCGGCTCGGGCTCCTAACCCGGCTGGGGACGGTCATGGGCACCTGGGCACTATCAGAGGGACCCCAGGGACTATACTTGCATTTCTAACCACTTCGTTCCGTGGTCATAGGGACAGAAAATAAAATCATCAGCCACATGGAAAAGGGAGGCCATTCCTTACTCCACCCGTGAGCCAGTGTCACCAGGAGATTCAAACCCAGGACAGCCTGGGGGTGAGGGGGACAAGGGGAATGGAGGAGGGAGGAGAATACCTTGAACAGGAAATGATTTGAGTCTGACATCAGCCCGGAACTACGAGGGATTACTTCTTTTTTGTCATTTTATCACTCACCCCAGTATGTCATGTAGTGCCGACACACGCTCAGCACTTAATAAGCCTGCACTGTAAGTTCTGCCTGCCTCCCAGGGCTGTTATGAGATAATGAAGCTAAACTTTAAAATGTTATGTAAATGTTGTACGTGAACATGTCAGGGCCCACATGGGATTGTAAATTCCTTACTAGCCAACGTTATCATCATTAATTGATTGATCGTTAAGGTTTATGTTGAGCTAAATGGCTGATGGGTCTCTGCCAAGCCTAGTCAAGGAACAGTTATTAAACAGAGAGGGTACAAACACAAGGCGAAGAGAAAAATTGACCCTGGAAGAGCAAACCTTCTAGTGGGGGACAGGACCTATAAACAGGAGCAAACAGGGGACAAGGGAAGTGCCCCTAAGGACCTACTCTGGAGAACGAAGTTTGGTTGCTAGGGCCCTTCCACTAAATGGAGCTTCCAGGAATATCTCGTCAATGGGAGAAGGGGTCACCCAAATGACAAAAGCCCAACTAAGAGACACCATTCTTTCCTAGAAGCATGAAGTTCTCACCCCACTAGTCTTTCCTGCTGATCTCTGGCTTTGGGGGAAGATGTTTCCCGTTGAAAACAACTCTGTTTCTCTATCAATAGTGCTTTGTGGCAATGAAAGTCTAAGGGAGTACTGGTAGCCAGGGTCCTCCCATCCTGGGGGGGAGGGGGACCTGTTGTTTCTCTGCTGGTAACAGAAGGGGTTTGAACCTGTAAGTGACCTATATCTTTCTAAGTCAAATGAGAGAATATTTGTAAAAGCATTTAGCAAAACTCATGGGTGCATAATAGACCCTATTAAAATGCTTATTCCCCCTTTGTCCTTTGAATCTTATGATTCCATTTGCTTGCCTTGATCCCACACTCATCAATCTTCTGGTCACTAGTTCAGCTTCCCAGGTATCCTGATAACAGTGAGTGAGTCCCCTTATGAAAGGCTACCCTTTGCAGAATCACAGAATTCAAGAAGGTATTAGATGTTCTGATTTTGAAAGAGGAGAGAGGGGATAAAGAGGCAGACAGACAGAGAGACGAAGACAGAAAAGAGAGAGAGAGTGAGCCAACAGGTGTGTAGCTGAAGTCCCCCATTACTGCCATATCAAACTTCAGTGCCAGAGTTGAGATGTTTCACAAACTCCTCATCTCTATCTTCCTTCTGTCTAGGCAGTCTGTAGATGTTCCAATGACAAAATTGCTTCTCTTTCCTCTTCTCTTGATAATCACCCAAATGCAGAGGTGGGGAAGCTGCAGCTGAATGTGACCCTCTAGGTTATCAACTGTGGCCCTTTGACTGACTCCAGACTTCACAGGTTCCCCACCCCTATGAGTCTATGCCATGCTTCCCCAAGCAATTCCCAGTCCATATGGATTATGATTTCTTTATGACTGAAAAGGCAAAGAAGTTAGGCTTCCGTGCTCTCAAACCACACAGGCATTTCTCATTCCCTCAATCAGGGCCTTTGCATTCCTAGGACAGTAAATGCCTCACCTTCCTTTTCCAAGGTCTTTTCCTCAAGGTAAGAAATTGACTTTGGGTTCTTTAAAGCTGTGCTCAAAAACCTGAAACTCTGGGAGGTCCCGTCAAGTTGAGTGAATTTTCAGTGTTGGGCCAGTATGTCTGTCACCTAAGGATCCAATAAAATAATAAACAACATGTTTACCAAACCTGAAAGTACTAAATAAATGCTAGTGACTTTTATTATTATTATTAATTAACCAGTTGAGTGGAAAGAGATAAATCACAGGGAAATTAATTTACTAAACAACAATTCACTAAACTGTCTTCTAAGACATAGAAAGTCTGTAATTTGAAAATGACAGGAATACCCAAAATGAAAAAAAAAAGCATGAGTCCCTAATGTGTTGAATTACGTCTATCTCTCAGCTCACTCCCTCATGCCTCTGCACTTGGTTGTGCTTCCTAAGCACTCTGGGTCACATCTGTTTTTAACCCAATTGCAGACATCTTTATTATCCATCATCTGGAAATGGTGTCTGTGTATTGGGTGCCCTCCTGCCAAAAGCTACCCTGATCCTTGTTCATAATGTCTACTTTCTATTTGTTTTAATTAGAGTGGCTGATTTATTTAATGGTGTCAAAAGGATTTTTTTGTAGTATCTAACAAATATATTTCTTTGACACATCCTGAAAACTTTCTTAAGACTAATGTAAAGTGAGGTTACTTAGGGCCCTGACAAACCAGATCAGTGAACGCTCACATTTGGATTATAATGCTATGACCCTCACAACAACAATCTAAGGTCAGCAGACCAATGACTTGCTGGTTTGAGTATAACGATCAAGCTTGCCAAGGATCCCATGGGAGTCTAATTCAGAGGAGGCCTCAATAGGCCCAGGAAGCATTGAGCAAGGACACCAAGGACTCCCCTCTCCCCCCAATCCACCCCAATGTTAGGGATTTGGAAAGTCAGCACCCTTTGTATTGTGAGGGAAAGATGGCAAAGATACTTGACATGAACTAGGCATAGCCTTAGTCATCATGGGTGATATGAAGCCCCAGGGTGCATATCTGTGTGTGTGTGTGTGTGTGTGTGTGTGTGAGAGAGAGAGACAGAGACAAACAGACGGACAGATAAAGGGGGCAGAGAAAAAGACAACGACACAATCAGAGAAACACTTTTATCCAGTGAAAATATAATGAAAGTTGGTGACTTCCAGGACCTTAGCACTGAAGAGAAGAGGAAGAAATTAGGAGAAGAAAAAGAAGAAACTGGGGCTTGAAAAAAAACGAAAGAGAAGAAGGGAGAGAAGAACACCAAGAATTTTAAAAAGAGAATAAGAGAAAGAGAAAAGATGGATGAGAAATGAGAAAATAGATGATCTTAAAGAAACATCAAAAGACTTGTGTGAACTGAAGCAGAGTGAGGTAAGCAGAATGAACAGTCATCAGTATCATAAAAATGAGAAATTTTAGGGCTTTTATAAACTTATAAAGAATGAAATGAGAAGACCAGGAGAATAGTTTATACAGTAATAACAAAAAAGATTATAAAAAAAAACACTAGTTTGAAAACTGGAAGAATTCTAACCAATACAACAAACATCCATGATTATAGAGGACTGATAATGAAGCATGTTATTCATCTCTTGACAGGGAGGTGATGAATGATGATGGATTGAGGGTGCATATTTTTAACACAGCCAATGAGGAAAAAGTTTCATTTAGTTATGCATATTTTTACTAGGGATTTATTTTTCTTTTTATAATTTTTTCAATGAATGGTTAGTGGGAAGGAGAGAAAAAAGATTTTAGGTAATTTTAAAAAATGTAAAGAAAGAGAACCATTGAAATACTTTGTAAATACACAGAAGTAAACAGGACAATATTAAAGGCACAAAAATAGGTAAAGATGAGATAAAACTCTGTCTTTGCTGATGAAAATCCTAGGGCATCAGCAAAGGTATTAATTGAAACAATAACTTCAGCAAAGTTGCAGGATACAAAATAAATCCTTAAAAATCCACTGCAGTTTTATTGTTGTTGTTTGTCCTTTTTGATCAAAGAGGACTGAAATGACATCACTATGCTTTGGGGGAAAGTATACTATGTCTGACTATGGATTATCTGACCAGTGGGAGTTCAGAAGTCTCTACCAGAGCGCAGGCACAAAGAGTCCATATGATCCTTTGGGGGGGAGATATCTCTAAATCTGTCCATTTCACATTTTTAAGCTACCGTAATCCTATTTTGCTCATAGAGCGAAATGCCTTCTTTTATACAGACACTCCATGCTGGGCAGTCTTGTGCCAGTGTCTCCCATGTCTCACAATCAATACCCAAGTTCTTCAGAGAGATCTTGTGTCCCTGTATTGCTTTTTAGGACCTCCAGTGAGCACTTGCATTGTGTGAGTTGTCCATAAATTAGTCTTTTAGGCAAAACATAGGTTTGGCATCCAAACAACATGGTCATCCCATCGGAGCTGCACTCTCTGCAATAGAGTTTGGATGCTTGGCAGTTCAGCTACAGAAAGGACTTCAGTGTCCAGCACCTTATCCTGCCAGGTGATCTTCAGAATCTTCTTAAGATGATTCAAATGGGAGTTGTTCAGGCTCCCAGCACAGTGCTAGTACATTCAGGTTTCAAAGGCATACAACAATGAGGTCAGCACAATGGCTCTATAGACCTTCACTTTGGTAAGCAACCTCTTCTCTCCCACACATTCTTTTAAAGACTTCCAACTATTGAGCTAGCTCTGGCAATGTGTGCATCAACCTCATCATTGATGTGTATCCCTGGAAAGTATATTGCCAAGGTAAGCAAACTTATCCACAGCATTCAAAATCTCTCCATTTGCTGTAATCTATGGTTCCAAATATGGATGGTGTGGTGGTGGCTTATGGAGAACCTCTGGTTTCTTGGTGTTAATTGTTATGGTCACTGAGCATGCTACAGTTTCTTGGAGCCTCGTTGAGAGCTGGGTCACAAGAGGCCACCAAAGGTGGAAAGCTTCCCTACAAACGGCTCAACAGCCCTCACACCAGAAATTCTAGTCTTCCCTTAACACCCTATATACCCACTTGTGATAGAATATTATTATGCTATGAGAAATGATGAGGATGATTTTTTTTTTAAAAGCTAGGACAATCTATTCTATATGAAATGTTCAGCCATATTGCAACAAAATCAACTGTAAAAGACTAAGATAACTCTGATCAATATGATGATCCAAGACAATTTCAAAAGACTCATGATGAGAAATGCCATCTACCTCTGGAGAAAGAGTGGGTGGACTCTCTCTACAAATGAAGACCGGATTTTTCTCTCATTTTTCTTGCCTTTGTGGGGCATGGCTAATATGGAAATATGTTTTGCATGATTTCTTTCACAGGTATAGTTGATCTCATACTGCTTGCCTTCTAGGTGGGTGGTGGAAGGATTGAAGGGAAGAAGATAATTTGGGATTCAGTTTTATTTTAAAAGAATGGTAAAAGTAAGGGATGAATCAAAAATAAAATAAAGAAATACTTAAATACTTATAGGAATATTCAGTGCTCATGGCTGGGATGTACCAATATTATAAAAGTCACAATACCACAAAACCCAATTTATACTGTTAATGCTATATCAATAAAATTATCAAAGAGATATTTTACAGAATTTGATAAAATAATAACAAAATTCAATTAGAAAACCAAAAGACCTATAATATCCAGGGAAAAGATTTTTTTTTAAAGAAATGGGGATGAAATGAGAATAGCACTTCTAGATCTCAGTGTTTACCATAAAGCAGCAGTCATCAAAACTATCTGGTCTTAGTCAAAGAAAAAAACAGAGAAAATAGAATAGACTAAACAATGGAGAACTAGAAACAATAGAATTTAATAACCCATTGTTTGATATAATAGAAAACAAATTACCTAAGAAGGAACTCATTATTTGATTAAAAACTGCTAAAAAAAAATGGAATACAGTCTGGTAGAAATTAGTCTTGGATCAATACCTTATACCATACACCACAATTTATTCTAAATGAATATATTAAAATAATGTTAATATTAAAGATTATACTATAAAAATTAGAAAAGAAACAGATCACATACATTTCACAATCATGTATATAGGAGATGTATACTTGACCAAAGAAGAAATTAAGGCAATTACAAAAGATAAAATAGATAATTTTGATTACTTAAAGCTGAAAAAGTTTTGTACAGACAAAATTAATGCATTGACTATAAGAAGGCAAGAGGTTTAATGGGGAAAATATTTGTATTAAATTTCTCTGATTAGGGTTTGGTATCCAAGATATATAAATAATACATATACACAAGAATAATAGGCATTCCCCAATAGATAATTGGCTAAAAAATATGAAGAAAGAATTGCCAAAGCATTCCCAACGACATGAGAGAATGCTCTGAATCGCTAATAGTAAAAGAAATGCAACTTAAAACAACCCCAGAGTTTTATCTTGCACCCTTACATTGACAAAGATGGCAAAAAATGACAACAGTCATTGTTTACATAAGCAGCTGTCTTCTTAATAGAGCTATGAACAGGTATGATCTATTTTGAAAGCAATTGCAATTATGCAGAAAATGTGATTATAATATCCATATTCTTTGACCCAAAGATTCTATACTGGATTTTCACCCTTACCCTTTTACTCTTAAGGAAGCCTTTGATGAGAAGTTTCCATATACAGCAAAATATTTATAGAAATTTTCTTTGTGATAGCAAAGAATTGGAAGCAGAGTAGATGTCCATCAATGGGTGATTGGCTAAACATATTGTGGTACATTAATGTAATAGAGTATTACTGCTGTGTAAGAAATGATGAATGTAAAGAATGCAGCGAAGCCTATAAAGAACTGAATGATGCAGAGTGAAGGAAGTAAAGCAAAGAAAGAAGATTTATAAGGCCACAACAATGTACATGGAAAGAATAACCACAGCCCCCAAATCAAAACTGTATATAACAAAATTAGAAAGATGCTGAAGGACTTGAAGAGGAAAGATGAGATGACAGCCCCAATCCACTCTTCTTGGTGGTGGGAGGACCATAGTTTAGGATTCTAATCCTAAATGTGTTTTGACCATGTTCCCAAATTTTTTCAATGTATTAATTATGTGTGCTGATTATGCTGAAACCCAGTCTTCTTTTTGAGTTTTCTGTGTATGTGGAAATGCTTTCTCTATTTTTAATGATCAATTAAAAATAAAAAAATTCAATTAAAAGAAAAAAAGTGAGAAGGAAGGAAGGAAGGAAGGAAGAAAGGAAGGAAGGAAGGAAGGAAGGAAGGAAGGAAGGAAGGAAGGAAGGAAGGGAGGGAGGGAGGGAGGGAGGGAAGGAGGAAGAAAGAAGAAAGAAAGAGCATGTGCATCCCCAAGCTATTTTGCTCCTTTCCCTTTTCCTTCTCTTAATGCACTGGTTCTCCTCCAAGGTTCTAGTCCCATGGACTTCAAGGTGAAGGTCTTCCTTCATTCTAAGGAGTATTAACATTAGTTTCTCCAAGCTGAGGTGAGGTGAGGATGATGAGAGTGCCTCCATCCAGGCTCATGCTGTAGGATACAAGAAATTCCATACTGAAGGAGTGTGGCCACAAGTTGGCTCCCCATTCTGAAGGAAGCATTTTATTTGGATTTCATGGGGTTGTGTTTCATGATTTGGGTCCTACACAACCAATGTGATTAAGGACACACTGACCAGACCTTTGACTCTTCCAGTATCTCCAGAGCTGAGGGAGATCCTCTGTCCATCTCTGAAATGAGTCATCCTGCTCTCAATAGACGTACTTTGGATTCTCTCCTGAAGGCATAAAACAGGGGGAGGGAAAACAGATCTTTGTGTTTGGGGTGGGGTTGGAGAAATCCACACTTTCCTTACCCATTTGGTTTTCATTTGCTTGAAATGGTTTTGTAACCTAATAAAAAACCCACCCTACAGTTTTATATAAGGAAGTGACCTGGTTGTCTTTGGACAGTAGGAGGCTCCTTTTTTCATTTATTACTGGGTTATTTTAAGGCCACTATATCAACAATCCCCAGAGTTCTATCAGAAGGGGAAATGGCACCACTTGGAAAAAGCATCCATTTGAATTATTCTATATTTTAGACCAATATCAAATGTCAGCACCAATTTGAAGTCAAAGGCCTAGTTCAAAAGAGGAAGCTTTTTTGTCAATAAAGTAGAAAACCTTCCATTACCCAATTAGCTGCCACTCTTATTCAGCAACCTCCTCCTCCTCCCTATCCTCCAGAAAAAGCCCAATGAGTTGGCTGCTCCTTTGTTTGCAAGTTCTCCTTGGCTTTAGTAGGATGTGGGATTGATTAAGGTTGTATACCCTAGGGGCTGCTCCTCAGCAGTATAAACCCCAGTTGCCAAAATCTGTGCTGTATAGGATAGAAGGTAGCCTGGGAAGGTCAAAGGAACCAGCCAAATGCAGAATCCAGCAACATTCCACAGGGTGTGCATCCTGGGTGCTCAGAGCGGGGTCAGCTCTCACAGAAGCCAAAGTTTTAACACCAGCAAATACGGGTCAAAGTTAGATGCTCATTGGGGGAGAGCACTTGTGGTCTGATGTCCCAAGATCTGAGGTAACTAAGAAGGAAAGTGCTTAGGATCTTTTCCCAAGTAATTTCTTCCAAATATTAACACGGCAAAACCATGACACAAAGAGAAGCATTAAAGGTCCATCTGCTCCTTCGATGATGGCCAAAGTTTGGCAGGAAAGGAGTCATGAAGCACTGGGAGTCCCACAGGTTTTTAAATGTCTACAAACTCATGTTGTTGAGTCAATTACTTCCACCTCTTCATGACCCCGGACCCAGGCTCTCTTGCTGGCCTGTATTTGTACCCTCGGCTCTCAGCCCAGCACCTCCCTCCCTTCCTTCCTTCATTGTGACACGTCCATGGGCCAGGTAACCTGCTAGGCTCTGGAGACTAGGACAAAGAGCCCCTCCCTCAATGAGCTTACACTCTAGTACATTCTCCCTCATGTGGCATTGAGACTGATCCTAATGGCTCCTTGTGTCCAGTCTTAATCACACACTGAATGTTGGCCTGTCGTACAAATTTGACGCCCAGAGCATTTATAGGCTACATAATCTTAGCAGGGAGCTGGCTGCGCAGGAGCCTGGCATCCCTGGTGTGCACCCCCACCTTCTGGCCAGGACCTCTCTCACGCCTCCTGGGACCCCAACTATTCCCGAGGTCGGCTTCTCCTCTGCAGCCTCTCTCCAGTGTGTCTCCTTCCTTCCTCTGACCCTGCCCCTACCCTGGTGCAGACCCTCATCGCCTCATGACTGGACTAGGCCACAGCCCCTGCCAGGCTGCCTGCCTCAAGTCTGTCTTCATTCAGTCCATTCTCTGTTCAGCCACCAAAGTGACTTTCCTAAAGCCAAGGTCTGCAGCTGTCACCCTGTGAGGGATAATTGATAGTGAAGTTTCCCCATTCTGAAAAATCAAATATAGAATGGCTTCAGTGTTCACTAGGCCTAGGGTCAGGTCACCTGACCTTCAAGCAATCTGGGGTTTAGGGCAATGGAGACCCTCCCCCAGAGCCAGGTCAGCACAAGATACGCCAAATAAGGTTAAGACTGCTTTCATTGGACACCCACATGTTTCGGGGTCCATTGTCTCAGAGGGATTCTGGTGCTTAAGCCGTGGGTCAGCCCCCCTACCAATAAGACTGAAGGCCAGTTGGGGGGGGGTTGTATTAGAAGATTATATAACCATGGGCTGGCTTCTACCTGTTGCTCTCTCCCTGCAGATGCCATGTGGGTGACAGGGGAAGGATCCTTTCTCATGAGAAAGAATAAAGACCTTTTCTGACCTCAGATTCAGACTCTGAACTCTTTCATCTCACACAACCCCTACCCCACCCCTCCTCTATAAGTTCCAGTGGTCTCCTATGACCTCTAGGATCAAGTATCAAATGCCTGGTTTGGCCTTCAAAGCCCTCCACGACCTGGCCCCTCTGACCTTTCCGATCTTCCATCTCTCGGCATGCACTTTTCATTCCAGGGACTCTGGCCTCCTGGCTGCTCTGCTAAGGAGACCCTCCATCTCTCATCTCTGGGCATTTTATCTGGCCATCCCCCACATCTGGAATGCTCTGCCCCAATGACCAACCTTCTGGCTTCCTTTAAATCACACCTTCCACAGGAGGCCTTCCCTAAAGCCTCTTCTCTAGTGCCTTCGGTCTGCTCATCCTTTCCCATGCTTCCTGCTGGAGAGTGAACATACTAATTGGTTTCTCTTCACTCCAGTTAGAATGTAGGCACCTTGAGGGCAGGGCCGTCTTTGCCTCTTTCTGTCTCCCCAGCACATTGTGTACACGGCTGTTTAATTCATACTTGCTGACAGAACAGTGAAGGATGTTCTTTCATGGAACAAAGGATTCAGGCTTTGGTAGGAAGCAGGAAACATTGGAAGAGAAACCCCATGGCTCATCTGCAAAGAGGCCTGGCAGCAAAGCTCCCAAAGGTGAGCGTCCATGTGCCCTGCCCTCCTCACAGAGGGGATGGGAGGACCAAGCTTCCTCCCTGCTCCTGCCACTGCGGGTTTTCTCAGAGAGGCAGCAGCTTGTGACAGAAAGGTCCGAGGACCTCCACTTCGCCCCTTTATCTCTTTGGGATTCCTCCATCATCAAACAAAAGCACACATTGATTAGAATCTAGAATGGAGCTTGTAGGCCCAACCCCCTGGCCTTAGAGAGGAGGAGGTTAGCCTGGACATGAAATGTCTAGTCTGAGGGCACACAGATGGTAAATGATGCAGCCAGGATTCAAACCCAGATTCTCTGAATCCAGTTGTGCTGTCTATCCCAGCACACCACTCCATGACACACTGGTCAAGCTTCTAGATGCATGACCTTCCCCACAGGCACAGAGAAGAAGGGATACCTCTCTCCACCAATCCTCCTTTTGCCCCCATGATAGCCAACCCTTCACCGCCCTCATCACCATCTCTAGGCCCTCCTCCCTTCCCCATGTGTGAGGCTGGATCATGTCAGAATGGAGGGAAAGCCAACTTTAGGACATTTGGGGCTAAAGAGCACCTTGGTCCAGGGATTGGAAGATTTGGCTTACTCTGCTTCTCCCCAGAGGATCTAGACCTCAGAGCCCTGGGGTACAAAGAAGAAAGCTCAGGCTTAACAGAAGGAAAGATTTGTTAACAATCAGAGCATCCTAAGTGGACTGGGCTTCCATGAGAGGTGGCCACTCATAGGGCCTGTAGTAGAGAGGATTCTTGTTCAGGGAGGGTGGGATTGGCTGAGCCAGAGTCCAGGCACCTTGTTTTATACATGTTTTATACTTCTGAACCAAGGCCCAGAGAAACAGTTTCCCCTGCCCAAGGATCTGAACCCAGACCTTCTGACCCCAAGGCCAGTGTTGTTTTTACCCCCCCCACACACACTTTGAAGGAAAGTCTGGCCTTTCCCTTTCTCTTCTTTTCTTCAGCAGTATTATTTCACCCTGCACCATACTGCCAATTCCTTTTTCTTAGTGGCTGTGGAAGCCTCGGGATGGCCACTGTCTACCTGGGCAGTGGGGAGATCCCAGTAGCAGTTTAGAGGCATAGGTCAGGAAGCCGTCTTGGAGGAGCTTTGGGGGAGACTAGGTGTTGGATGGAATTTTCTCTGGGTAATTACTGAGAAACAACTGTAAAAATCTGCCTTCTGACTGATTATTCTCTGGTCATTTAGCTAGCCAGTGATTAAGGAGAGAGGTGGGCATAAGGCCAAACCCTGCCAGCAATTGGGAAGTACAGCCTGGGCTGCAGAGCTCAGTGGAGAGTGAGCGAGCTCCCTCCAGAGTCCCCAAGCCCCAGCATCACTGGGTTAGAGAACTGGAAGGGAGCGCAGGGGCCACTAGCGCAGCCTGCACTGGACAAGAATCCCCAGAGCACCATAGCCCAGTTGATGGGCAGTGGGCCCATTTCAGAGGGATGGCTGCAGTGGAGGAGGCCAGCACAGGACTCAAAGAAAGCCTAACCATGGGGATCTAGGCCCCACAGATACCAAGACTGGACTTGGCATCCTCCTGGAAGCCTCTCCTGATGCCTCTGAGGCTATAGATTTCTCCCTCCTGGACTTCTTTCTCTTCATTTATCAACTACATATTGTATTGGCCCAGGAGAGTGGAAGTTTTCAGAGGCCAAAGGCTGTTGAATTTTGTCTCTGTATCCCTAGCTCTGGGCTCTTTGAAAATGCAGGTTAAATACAGGTTAAATTAAATTGTGGTTGAGCTGGACTTCCATCTAGTGGGCCCTGGTAGGGTCCTCTGACCAGCTGTAATCACCTGCAGCCCCTTTCTTGGCCTTTCTGCAGACCACTTCTCCTTTGAGAAGGAACTCAAGAAAACATCATGGTCTGGGTATATGGTAGCAAGGGGAAGAAGGGGAAGAGAGAGAGGGTCATAGAAACCAAGTGATTTGGAGCGTCAATCACAAGACAATCAGCTGTCATCACTAGCACCCCCATCTCCTGGGCAGCATCCTGGGTCATGCCAAAGGGATGGGAAGGCTATTTGCTACATAGTTGGGGAAGGGGGAGGCCATAGCATGGTCAGCCATCCTAGAGTTTCTGTGTGTTGAATGAAGGCAAATAAAGAAAAGGCTGGGTCCAAAAAGGCCAGACTTTTATTGAGAGAAACTTGGACTGTGAAAAGAAGGGTGAGAGGTCAACACTGCATATATCATGCCATAGCATGAGGCTGTATATTGTTTGAGGAGAGTGGATGTGTCTTCAAGTGAAAAGGAGAAAGGAAGCTGTCCTTAGTACCCTTCACCAAGGTGCCAAGCAGCATCTCCTCAGAGCCACCTGGGAAGGAGGCTGCAGCAATGTCCAGCATCTGCCGTGTCAAAGCCAGGCACTAGGCTTTAGCCTGGAGGCTGCTGCGATATTCCACATCACCTGTCTGTCCATCCTGACTTCCACCCATCCAAACTTGGAAGCCTGGTCTGGCCCTGCAGACCAGGGGATCACTAGGGATTTACCCATGAAAAACTAGGTTAATATTCTCAGATTCAATTCAGGCCCAATGAGTAGTGCCTCCCATACTAAACCCTGAGGATTCAAAACCAAAAGAGACACAGTCCCTTCCCACAAAGAGCTTATAGTCTACTGGATGGGGAGGGGAGGGGCTCAAGCTCACCTTGTAGCCTTGTGGTTCCCGACAGAGCTCCTCAACCTTTTGTGGTGTCATAGACCCTTTTGGAAGCAGCCTGCAGAAGCTGTTGGGTTTCTGCCCCATTATATTGTGTTGTCTACAACCATAATGAAAGGAAACTGAGATTTCCATCCAATATTAGTGAAAAGAAAGACGTTATTTTTTTTTTGCCCATCCAAGTTTTCAGACCCTTTGAAATCTGACCACAGAACTGTGGGTCTAACATGACATCTGGATACCAAAATACAAACCAGAAAATCCCCCTGAAAGCCATTCCTACACCAGTGCCCAGGCTTGCTTTTGTGATGGAAAATTCACTCCTCTAGGCACTCTGATTCCGGGTCAGGCGCAGGTCCCGAGACACGTGTGTCTCCACTGTGGAATGTGCATTGTTCAGGGCCCAGATGGGGCTGGGATTAGGAGCCCAAGAAAGGCTACCTACAGCTTCCTAAATCAAAGAAGAGCTGCGGAAGACTTCAGGGAAAGGGCAAGATTGACTCTTTATTGGATCAAGAGTGCCCTCTGCTGGCTGTTTGATTTTTCCAACAGGCAAATGGCTCTCCCAGAAGATTGAGTCTATTTAGCACCTTCCCGGTTTAAGTGTGATTACGTTTTGACTATTTATGGCATTACCCTTTATTACAGAAAGTAAGGCACTTGGAAGGAGGCTAAAGGCTATTCTAATGGGGGCATTGACAACAAAGAGGGAGAGGAGGGGGCACTGGTCTCAAACCTGGAAATTGCCACCCCCGCCGGTAGCCCCTTTTTCTTTTCACTCCAGAGGATCCATCGTTTGGTTCAAGGAAACTTTTCAAAGAGAGCCATGACATTTATCTGTAGACATTGCCTCTTAGGCCTTTAGTTTAGGGGTTCCCATTGGTTCTGCAAATCGATATGGGCATTAAGCATTTAGAAAAAAATAAGGAATAGAATCTCATAGAAATCCCTTAGCACTGAACAAAGGTATGAGCAAATGCATTAACGAGCAATTAACAAGGAAAAAATTGGTTTCTTCTGTGTCCACTTCCAAGCCTGTACAAAGTTCCACTACCTTAAAATCAAGTCAACAAACATTGATTAAACACCCTCTCCAAGCTAAGCATTGTGCTAAGCTGAAGGATCCAAAGAAAAAGACAGTCCCTGACCTCAAGGAGGGGCCAGTCTAAGGGGAGAAACAAGACTCAAAGCGAAGGCATGAACACACACACACAGACCACATGGGTAGGAACCTTCTAAAGGAGAGGCCCTCAGGACTGGGCAAAGACTTCCTGACCAAGGTGGAATGTTTGTTGAGTCTTGAAAACAGTCGAGGAAGCCAGGAATGGAAGTAAGAGGGGGAGCGTTCCAGGCATGGGAGAAAGCCAAAGAAAATGGCCCAAGGTGGGGAATGAGAAGTCATGGCAGAGTCAGCAAGAAGGACAGTGGCATGGGGTTAGAGAGCTTGTGGAAAGCAGCCAAGTGTGAGGGGATCATAAAGGTAGGAAAGTGAGGGGATTTTCTATGTGATCCTAGAAGTCTTGGGCACCACCAGTATTTACTGAGAGAGGAGGGGGTAGGTGGTCATGCCTGCCCTTTAGGAAGATCACAATGGCAGCTTTGGGCAGGACTGACCAGAGCAGAGAAGGTTTGGGAGCAGGCTACTCTGCTTGTCCAGTTAGCAGGTGATGAGAGCCTGTCCCAAGTGGAGGCTGTCAGGGAAGAGAAGGGAAAATATTCTAGGAGAATGCATAGGAATTGGCTAGAAGTTGAATGCAAGGAGAGTGCAAAGAGCCAAGACCTAGGTTTTGAGCCTGGTTGGGTCTATATGGTGATGGGAGAGTTCAGATGATGGGAGGGTTTTTTTGGACGGGGGGGGGGGGGATAGGGAGGCAGAATCAGAGTTCTACTTAAGACCTGTTCAGCTGAATCTCTCTATGGTACATCTGCTTTAAGATGTCCAGTGGGCAGTTAGAGATGCAAGGCAGTTGTGTCTGTGATTGAATAGGAGAAAAAGAAGGAACTGGAAACTGGACCATGCTTCAGTAGTTCTGAGCTGCTGCCTGACCCAGAAGCCCAAGCTGGGCTCAGACTGGCTGCAGCATGTGGTCTTGGCAATGCTTTGTGTTCAAAAAGCATTACCTTCCTCCAGGAAGCATGCAAAGGCAGAAGTGGGTAGAGACCAATGACATGGCAGGAGCAAGAGATGACAGATGAGCATGCCAAGTGCCACCCTAGGACCTGAGGAAAGACAGACACAACAAGGAGGCTGTCCAGTGCAGCGAACAAGCAAGCAAGTCATCGAAACACACTTATTAAGTCCTTAGTGCATGGCGGGCATTGTGCTCAGCACTGAGCATAAAGAGAACCCTGGTCTTCAAGGGGCACCCATTCTAATGGGAAAAACAGCATGTAACAGTACAGAGAGCAGATGGGGGGAAAGCTCAGAGGGGAAGGGACCAGGAAAGGCTTCCTGCACTTGGAGGGAACTGAACTGAGCAGAGTCTTGAGAAAAGTGGTGAAACAGAGAGGAGGAGGAGGGAGGGGAAGGGGGAAGAGGGGAGGGAGGAGAAGAGGGAGGAGGGGGAGGGGGAGGAGGAGGAAGAGGAGACAGAGGATTGCAGACAAAGGAACAAGCAATGTCTAGACTCAGGATGGGGAGATTCCACTGTCTGGGGAAGAGCAAGAAGTGGGAGCAACTGGAGTGCCAGGAGGGAAGAAAGGCTAGAGAAGTGGGAAGACTTTGAAGGAATTCCT
>CM053599.1:4527083-4564439 GCA_028646575.1 Pseudocheirus occidentalis
AGAGTATCATTTCACAGCTCTTCTTTCAAGCCATACCTGTTACTTACAGTTTTGTAATGTTTACTTTTGATGTGTGTGTCTGTTCTTTTTACATTGTTGTCATTATGTACATGTTTTCTTGGTTTTGCTTAATTTTGCATCAGTTCATGTAGATGTTTCCATGTTTCTCTGTATTCACCATATAAGTTTTTTTCTTAAAACACAGTACTATTCCATCTCATCATATACCACAATTTATTTAGTCATTCTCCCTCGGGTTATAATCTTGCCCCTGACATGGATATGATCACATGACCATAGATAAGTCAAGTATCTGCTAAAGTCAAATATTCTGAGCCTTGGTCATCTTCCATGTAAAACTGTAGTGAAAGTAGACTACCTTGCTGGATGATTATGAATGAGATATTTTATCAGTCTCTGAATGACTTGGTAAATTAGAGATTTATTGTTATTTATATGCTAGCAGTTCATATTTCTAGTACAATTACTTCGATGGATGGTTCTTATAGAAGGAATACCTTCCCCCCTGAGACTCCCTTGCATCACTTTGGTGCCCACATATTATCTGTACAGGGTTTCTTCCACTGGATGAATGTTAGCTCCCTGTGGGCAGGGATTCTTTCACTTTTGTATCTGTATCCCCAAAGCCTACCACAGTGTCTGGATAGTGGTGGGCACTTGTTAAGTCTTATAGATTGATCTGATAAGTACAGAGACCTAGGTCCCAGATTTGCCACTAAGTAGCTGTATACGTTTGCTAAGATAAATTCCTGAGCCACTTGCAAAATGATGGGTTTGAGTAAGGTGACCTCTGAGCTTCCTCCCAACTCTAGATTTCTGACACATCAATGAATTCAGGATTTATGTCTGCATTAATGCATGAAGCCCTGCACCAAACTCCATTGCCAGTCCAGGATTTTAGCAAATCCAGTGCTGACTGTTGCCTGAGGCTCTGAAAGTTTAAGTGACTTGGTCAGGGATGTTCAGCCAGTGCATGTTGGAGTCAGCATTTGAACCTTGGCCTTCTGACTTCAAACCTAGCTCTCTAACCACTAGGCAATTCTGTCTCCTTGAATTTAATTATAAGTAAAATCACTTTACATATCTACAACAATACAGTTTCAAAATCTCTTCACCACTATTAACATTGATTAGAGTGCTACTAATAGGACAATTAGCTTGCTCCTCTCTCCTATTCCCCCCCTCCACATCTTTGTATTTCTGGTGACTGGCACATTAATAAATGCTTGTTAAATGCTTGATTGATTAATTGATCATTACAGTCAGTTAAGGGGTAGAAGAGAAGGGTTATAAGTTAGAATGGGAGGGGGATAGGAAAAGGTGGAGGGGAGAACTTTATGGAATCTAAAATCCAGTCCCCTTTCCTGGTGAAGTCTGAGGGCTTGGTTATGGATTCTTATTTTTTTTTTGTCACAACAGTGTTTGGGGTTCTCTTAGTAACCAACAAAGTGTAATTGGGGTAGGAGTGCAGAATTAGACTGAAAAGACAGGGATTACCCCAGGGGGGATTTTACAAAAAAAAAGTCTTCCAAAATGAACACAAAGAGAACATAAGAGAACATAAGAAATGCCTTGCAGACCAAAAGAAAGAAGAGCACACATTTTAGAGGAGAAAATGGGTATATTTGATTTCTTGGTAAGGGATGTATTCTTCTGGCAAGGCATGTGGCTGCTCTTTATTTATCTGGGGAATGATGATGAGTTTCTTAAGACATCATTATTTACAGAATCCATAGGATCCTTAAGTTGTCTCTGAATTTAAAAGTCACCAACAACATTTTGAGAAAGTGACCACATTACCCAAACTTTCTCTTTCCTGAAGTATGTTGGAGGAGTGCCTCATATTAATTCAAAGACAGCTTGACTCTGTCCCAATGAGTGACTACTATGTCCTCAGCTCTGTGCTCAGTGAAAGGGGAGAGAACAATCCTCATATGTGATTGTGTGTGTACGTGTGTGTGTCTGTGTGCGTGTGTACTGAAGCAAACATAAATCAGAAATCAGTCTCTACTACTGCTTAGCTCTGTGACGTGTGGTGTTGCTTTCCCTGTCTAGCACAGTTTAATTTTTCAGGCTTGCATTAGAGATGAACTTTAAGAACATTTTCTAGCTCTGGATGCCACAAAGGCCTACTTTCACCACTGGATAATTTCTGATAACCTCTTTTCCTTTGAGACTCAGCTTAGTCATTGACTCCTCTGGGCAACCCTAAGCGCAGCTTCTTGATTTCCTTCTTAAAATGCCTTGTATTTCATAAGGTCATAGAACTCAGACTGAAGGAACACCGGGAGCAATCTTTTCTGATCTCTTCATTTTACTGTTAAAGAAACTAAGTCCCAAGAAGGATAAGTGATTTCTTTAAGGTCATATAGTTAGTGGCAAACTGGGAAATTGAACCCAAGATCTCTGACTCCAGGGCCAGTGTTCCTTGTATTGCACCAGACTGTCTCTTAGAATGTCAGCTCCTTCTGGACAGGAGTAGGTTATTTTTCTTTTTTCCCTTATACTGCCAAAGCCTATCACTGCGTCTTGAATATGGCAGAGACTAAATAAATGTTTGAGGAAATTGAATGTTGGCTGAAATTCTTCTGGGAATATTATATTATAAAGGACTGGGAAGTGGATCTGCATTGTCTGCATCCCTCAGGCTTAGTGTTTACTAAAATAATAAAAACAAGAGCCAAAGAGTTTTAAGTACAAAGGGCTTTTTATTGACATTGTAAGAAACATTGTTTTTCTTTGTTATGAAAGAACTAAGTGGTTCTGAAAGCAAAACTTCAGGGGTTCTGTCCATGGTGCTATAAACCTTTCAGTTTGATGCAAGGCCTCAAAGCATCCCATCACAACTGCAGGTTTATCCAAAGGAGGACGCAAGGCCCTGTTATACCCCCAACACTAGTCCTACGATACATAAATGTATTTACATTTTTAAAAGAAAGGATTACACATTTTATTTAAAAAAAACTAAAAAGATTGGGTTGGGGGGTAGGAAACTGTGGGTTTATCTTACAGACATCTGCAGGATACACAAAAGGAAACTTACAGGGAACATTCAGACAAGGGAACAACGAGCATCAGAAGTTGACATGATGGTTCAGATTATGGGAAATGGCACATGCTCTTGGCCGACCAATGAGGGCACCCTCCATGCTCTCATTGGGCAAAATATCTTGGTCCCTCTTGTAGACAAGATTAACATAAAATAAGGCACAAACATTGTGAGAATGGAAACACTGTTGGCTGTCAAAGAGTCCAAGTCTTAAAATATATGTTGGCCTAAATCATTTATTTTTCTTTCTTCAAAGAGACAGGGATGATTAACAGAAGTACCATTTGCAGACCCTCCTTTAAGTCAGGGCTATATTGAGCCTGTCTCCTTAGCCTCATATCTCCCTTAAATACAGAATATGAAAGGCAAAAAGGACACAGGATGCTGCAGCGAAGGGAAGGGAGTGGGAAAGACCTGGTATTTGGATTCACCAAGCAGTAGGCAGGGGAAGGCTGGCCTATGAAAGCTGATATGCACTGAGGTAACCTCAAAAGTACCTTCCTAATACTGAACTGTACCTTGTTGCTGGAAATACCTTTAATGGACCATTCATATTGGAATGAGGTAAACTTTTATCCCAAACATTGATGCCACTTGCAAGATGGATAGCAATTGCACATTGAACAAGAAGGATTGTAGATAAAAGACCTGTTCCAATAAATCAAAAGAAGAAATCACATGCTTTGGATAACAGAGCAAAGAGACTTCAAGTTAAAAAAAAAAGAAAGATTCTACCAGTTTTCTGAGGGTTGTGTGGGTGTTTGTGACATTTCTAAGAAGCTTGGTTGTGCTGCTTGATTTCCAGAATGGATACCTAGTCATCGGCTCTTTTCACTATGTTTGCCAGGGTAACCATATGCATAATAAATGAGTTCAAGATAAAAAAAAAAGACCTGAACAAGTTTACTGATTCCAGCTGCCCCATTCTGTAATGCAGCCATTGGCACTTTCCTTCATACACAGTGAACCCTGCACCCCATCAAGGTTCAACTTTGTCACTCACTTCAAAGTGTTGGGATTTCCAGGGCTCATATGTTTCCCTATGAGATACCTAAAATCTGGAGGCAATGAGGTTTGGCGAGATGACAGATGGGATACACCCCAAGACAGAATGTACTGACTGTGTTTAGGGAAGAGCCATGGGCCGTATGGTCCCTTCCTCTCCACATCTCACCTTACATCTTCTTCTTCTAGGCCAAAATGTGGGCACTCCCTTGATTTCAAATAAAGTCATGTCTACAGAAATGTTAAGGAGGGGGTGGAGAACCTGAGCAAGTCACTTAACCCAGATTGCCTCAGAAAAAAAGGTTTAGCCTAAGAGTGTCACATAACTGTATGACTGTGGGCAAGTTACTTGCTTTTCTGGGTCTCAGTTCTTCGTCTGTAAAATGAAGACATTACACTCAATTATTTCTGAGATCCCTCTCAGATCTTTATGATCCTCTCATCTGAAGTAAGAAATCAGTGGCAATGCTCAGACCAATTAATAAAGGAATGTATGGAGGAGAGAATAGTGGTTCTAACATTTCTATTCTTCCTTTCAAGTTTTCTCTTTTTAAAACATTAATTTAAATTGGGAAAAGGGAAGAAGACGTACAGAATTGATTCATGGCCCTTTTAGTTACAGACTCATGAGGGTTGGAAGGAAATTCGGAGGCCAACTATTCCAACCTGTATCTTATTTCAGAAATAATAAACAAAACCAAAATCCTCTCTGCAACATCCCAGATTGGGACGGCGTGCAGAGGGAAGCAATGTAGCCTTCACTTTCACTTCTAGTGAAAGTCAAAATGGGACAGGGTTTTGCACGTATTTCAAGGTAGCCCTGACTCCTATACTAACAATCTACACATTAAAAAAACAATAAAACAAAAATCAAAAACCTGAACAACCCATGTAGTATTTGTGCACATACAGTATATCACAATGTGTATCAACTGTATGGGGAGAGGAGTTCTGTCAAATATTAAACAGTTTCACTCCCAAATAAAAAAAAGAGATCCTATTTTACATTAGGGACACAATTCTTTTTTTTTTTCAAAGCTGTTGTGGTATTTCATGGATACTGGTGAAAAAATAAAAGTGTCTACACAACCACTGTATATAGCTTCCACTGTAATTCCAAGAAAATTCAAAAAATAAGTTGAGCGATTTGTACCCAAGTGCAATACAAAAAAAAAGTGATTTTTCCTCTCTTTCTCTTTTATAAGTCCCTTTAAATAGAAGTTTAAAATAGAAATCCTTCTTCATGACTGCAGCATATAGCCAACGGTGGGCTTATGTGGATAACTTCTGTTGAAGAGCTCTAAAAACAGTTGATTTTCAGTCCTCTCTGGGCATAATGGAGAGAAGATGATTCACAGACCATCCCTACATAAGACTCTACCCAAGAGTTTTAGTCTCCGAATCCACCAAACTTTTTCCCCAATTGTCTAATTGGGATGTCACTTCTTTCACTTTCTCTCCCTCTGGCTGAAGTGCTACAAAAGCAGACAAATGTCTAAGAATAAAGAAGAGAGAGGAAGAAAATGAAGAAAAAAACAGAGATACCTGAGAAGTGACCATTGACACAGACTCATTCATACACATCTCAATTCACAGACTGTCTGGGAGGGGGAAAAAAAGCAAAAAACATGGAGAATGTCATAGTTTATCTGTAAGAGTTCCCTTATTTCCCTGGACCCATAGCAATAAAAAAAAACCCTGGTATGGATTCAACTAAGTTGGGTGGCAGGACAGTGGGCATCAGAGGGGAAAATATTGTAAGTCTGTTTGGCATAGCATATAATACACCAATGGGGATCACATTCTATTCTCTGCTTGTTGTGCCTGGTGTAATCAAATTCAAAATGGAAAAGGAAAAGCAGAAGCATGGTCCTTGGGAATTCAATCCCAACACTTGTTTATCTTTTGAGTAACAGAAAACTATCCCGTCCTTTCACTGGACTTCTCTTTAAAAAAAAAAGGAAAACATGCACATGACACATTTACACTGGTTTACAATTCAAAAACACGTTACAGAGCTTTAAAAAAAGTGAAATGGGACAAGTATGAGGAGGAGGAGGAGGAGGAAGAGAATGGGGATGGGGCTAACAATACTGACTCAAAAATGAAATGGAAGACAGTTTCTCCCTTCAACACTTTAGGGTTTCTCAGAGTCCTTTTTCCATAAAAGGAATATACTTGAAACACATCCCATTCAGGTGAGATGAGATTACAAAAATACATACACAACTAAAAAGAATCCATTTCACCTCTAAAATTCCTAAAGTTGTTTCTGTTTTTTTTTTCATTTATCTTAATTTTCCCAACTTCTATTGCATCACTGCTAGAAACTTGCTTTCTTCTGCAAGGGAGGTCAGCAGAGAGTTCATGTCCCCAATTGCCATGTTGGTGGTATTAACAGGCAGGGCAGGGAATGTCAGAGATGCTCGGGGAGTGGTGAGGCGAGAGGAATTGTGGGAAAGATTCTGAATGATGCTCGGACTCAGGGCTCCTGAAATTAAGCTGGCATGGTCCCCATCATCTATGATTGCATCAAAATCAATCTGCACCCCTTCCAGGCTGTTGCTCTCAATGTTATCAACTGTGCTGGTCACCTGGTTAGCACCTGGGGAGAGCAGCTCAGAGTTTTCAGTGCCAGTACCCTGAAGCAAGCAGTTAGCTTCTGAAATGGAGTTAGCTTCTGAAATGTCTTGCTGACTAAAGCCCAGGGTTTGGTCATACAACTGACCAGAGTAATGTGGCACATTAGAGCAGAGCTGTTGTGACTGACCTTGGGTCTCCATCTTAATACCATTGACCCTGCAGGTCTGATTGGTGTCACTGACCTGTCCTTGTTGGGCTAGGGTATTCCTCAGCATGATTTGCCGCCTACTGCCCCCGTAGTTGGCATATGGTTGGTAAGTCTTTGCCATGGCCAAACTTGATTGCTGATTCCCAATGCCATGGGACACTGGCAGACAGCTCTCTGGTCCTTGGTAGACATTGCTTTGTGAGGTAGGACTGACCTGCCCTAACATCATCTGACTGGTGCGATTGACAGCTGGGAAGTGAGTACCTTCACCCAGTGGCTGACTCTGGAGGCACCCCTGACTCTGTGTTCCATTTGCCATGCTCCTGGGAAGCTCACTTGGGGCCACTGCCATGCCATGGATTGATTGGCTTCCATTCAGTGGCATGCTACTGCTTCTCAGCTTCTGTCCTGTAATCAGGGAGCCACAGGAACCATCTAATGCTCCACCAACCATTGACTGACGATTTAGGCTCTCCCCGTACTGCTGAGCTTTGTTGGACTGCAAATGGAAAGATGTTCCATTGGTACCATTGTTGCCCCCACTGCTATTGGGGAGTAAGTTCTCCTGCAGGCTACATGAGCTATTTTCTACCAACTGCTGATAACTATTGGCTTGGGCTACTCCATTCCTCAAAAGGCTCTGCTGCTGCTGGACAACCATGTTATTATATAAACCAAAGGCTCGAGCTTGTAGGACTGATGAACGCTGACCACACTTCAGTTTGGATGGGGACAGGTCAGCGCTCCCTGAACTGACTTCATTCCACTGAATGGGGAGGTCACTCTTGCTGGCTTCTGAGCTGGGTGGTTCTGGAGCATGATACTGAGAGATGACATGGTTGCTTGGCAAATGGGGCTGGTCAAGCCCATGATGGCCATTGGTCATTGGGATTCCATGTGTTGCTTTGCTGGTCTCCGAAATGCTGCTCGTGAAGTGCTGTTCATAGCCACCCTGGCCCTGAGAGTTCAGGTATTGCACCACGTCGTCAGGCAAGAAGTCCTCATCGTTCAAGTTGGCATCAGATTCCATGGTTAAGGACTCCAGGGTGACATTCTCACTGATGCTCGGAGGACAAGGAGAAGAATAAAAATTTCGGAACAGGCCGCCCTCAGGGCGAGTGTAATTCTGGAGCACAAAATTCTGTTTTTCCATGGATGGAGGCAGAACAGGGGGGTTAAAGCTATTGAGACTGTTGACACGCTGAACTCGAGGCAAAGAAAGGTTCTCTGAGACCATCCGTACAGGGTCACTGGCTCTTCTCATCCCATTCCCCAGCATATCATGTGGCAAAAGGGTCCTCCGCCCATAACTGTTGGTTCCACCATCGCTACATCTTCGGGGAGGGTTGACAGGAGGGAACGGGGAGAGGCCAGACTCTCTGCAATCCCCCATCAGTGCCATCCTTGTCTTCAGGCTCATCCTTTCCATATTGGGTAATGGGGTGGGTGGGGGCCCCCCAGTTGCTGCTGCATACTTGGCCTTCAGCCGATACTGCTGTGCAGGGGTGAGGCTGAGGAGGCTGGGCAGCCCATCAGCTTGACTCGCCTCACTGGAGCGGCGGGAGGCATCTGTGGAGATGGGGTCATAGGAGTCGGCCACACTCACATTCTGGGGCCGGCCCTCAGCTTGGGAAGCCTCGCTGGACCTGCGGCTAGAGAAGCAGGGAGAGATGCCCGAGGACCTGCGGCTACTTAGATAGGCTGAGCTGATGGTGCTGGTGTTGCTGTCTCTTCGGTTCAGCACATTCAGCATAGTGATGTCCATGCTGGGTAGTTCATTCCAGTTAGGGAGGATAGTCATGGGCCCATTCACGCTGCAGCTGGGGTTGGACTGTATTCCTGTTAAAAGAGCAGAGAGAGAAACAAATGAGGAGGTGTGCATCAGAGGAGTCCTTCTCAAAGAAAATGCTTAGCCCTCAAGCACTTGAAGCCTTAACAAACCCTCTTTGGGAAGAATGAAAGAAGGTAAGAGTAGAAACCCTGTTCTTGATCTGGTTTTGGTGGATAAGGCAATGAAGGCCAAATTGTATAGTTAAAAGGGACCTCAATCCAACCTCTCTTTGAACAATAATACCTTCTACAAAATACCCTTAAGTGTCATTGAAACTTTTCTTGAATCTACAGTGACAGGGAATCTATTCCTTCTCATTGCAACCTATTCTGTCTTTGGAGGACTTTGTGAAGAATCCCTCAATTTTACTTTGGACAGCTCCTACTGAGGGCTCCTGGTTCTGCTTTGTGGGTTTGATCCAAGTCCTCCTCTACAGGAGAATCCTCAACTATATGAAGGCAGCTATTCTCAATGAACAATCACCAAACATTCACTAAGCACCTACACATACTAGACACTATGCTAAATACTGAGGGCACAATCAAAGTGTCCTCAATACACAAATACAATACAATACACAATTGAAAACAGTCCCTGCCATTCAGGATATTGTAGTCTATTAGAGGAGAGGCTTGCTTCTAGCTACATAGAAAATAGACACTAAGTCATACAAAGTAATTTGAGGGGAAAGGAAAAGGAATGAGCATGCAGGATTATCAAGAAAGGCATCAAGTGGAAGATGGGACTTGAGCTGAGGCTAGAAATTCATGGAGAGATTCTACAAAGCAAAAGTGAAGAGGTAATTCATACCAAACAGCCAGGGTAGAGAGACAGACACAAGACATGGTGGGTCATATTAAAGGGACAGTAAGAAGAGAAGTTTGGCTAGACTTTAGATTTAGAAGGAAAGTCATGTGGCATAAAGCTGGAAATACAAGTTGGGGCCAAGGTGCAACATGCTCTGAATGGCAGAGAAATTGATTTTTTGATTCTTATGTGAACTGAGAGCCACTGGAATTCCCTGAGTGGGGGAATGATGTGGTCATATTTGACAGCTGAGCGGTGGATAGATAGGAAGGGCCAAGTCTAGAGGGAGGAAAGTCAATTAGGAAGTTAATGCAGTAGTCCAGGTGAAAGGGAAGGAGGACATGAACTTGGAAGGTGGCCAGGTAAGTGGAGTGAAGAAGATGCACATGAGATGTTGTGGAGATAAAAATGGTTTTAAAAATTGGCGATTGAATTGATATGTTGTGGATAAAAATGAGGAGACAAGGATGTTGGGAACTTGCGTGACTAGAAGGATTGTGATGCCCTAAACTGTCATCAGGAAGTTCAGAAGAGGTGTGTATACCCTCTAACCCAGCAATATCACTAACAAACATCAAAGATAGGGGGAAAGACTTATTTGTTCAAAAATATTTATAGATGCTCTCTTTGTGGTGGCAAAGAATTGGAAATTGAGGAGATGTCCATCAAGTGAAGAATGGCTGAACAAATTGTGGTGTATTATTGTGATGGGATACTATCGTGCTATAAGAAATGACAAACAGGCTTATTTCAGAAAAACCTGGATATTAACTGATCCAAAGTGAAGTGTGCAGAACCAATCATTGGACACAATAATATTAATATTGTAATGATGATCAACTGTGAGTTACTCTGACTAATACAATATTGTCATTCGTTCAGTTGTGTCCAACTCTTCATGACCCCATGGACCACAGCACACTGTTACTGTTTATGAGGTTTTCTTGGTAGAGATACTGGATTGGTTTGCCATTTCCTTCTCCAATGGATTAAATTAAACCAAGGTTAAGGGACTTGCTCAGGACCACACAGCCATTCAATACCTGAGGCCAGATTTGAACTAAGGTCCAGTGTTCTATCTATTGAGCTACCTAACTGCCTCAATGGATCAATACAATAATGCAAGACAATTCAGAAGGGACCATGATGAAAATTGCTATCTACTTTCAGAGTGAGGGATTGAAAACTGAAGAACTCTGAGTGCAAATTGAAGTAAAATTTTCTCATTTGCTTTTCTTGGTTTTTTGCAACATAGTTAATTAAAATGGTTATATTTAAACATGGTTTACTATGGTTATATACAATGGTTATATATTAAACACGGTTATAATGAAATGCTTTACATGATTTTTCATGTATAATGAGCATCATATTGTTTGCCTTCTCAGTAGGTGGGGGAGGGGCTGGAGAGGGAGAGAATTATAGTAAAACAAATAAAATATATTTTCAATTAAAAAGAAGTTCAGAAGAGGAGTAGGTTTTGAGGGAGGGATAATTAATTGTCTTGGACATGTTGAGTTTGAGATATCTGTAAGACCTGCAATTTGAAATATCCAACCAGAGACTAAAGATAAGGGAACAAATCTCAGCAGAAGGCTTTAGACAAGAAAGAGGAATCTCTAAGTAGAATACTTCAAGCCATCAGAGTTTGTAAAGTTGCTGAGTAAGAAAGAAAGAGAAGGCAAGAAAAACTAGGACAAAGTCACAGGGAACACTCAAAGTGATGGGGCATGGTTTAGATAAAGAACCTCCAAAAGAGACTGAGAAGAAGCAGTCAGACAGGTAGGAAGAGAACCAGGAGATAATGGTGTCCCAAAATCTCTGAGAGGAGGGAGATTCCAGGAGAAGAGGGAGGCTACTAAACAATTTCTGATCTTTCCTAGAAATCTATCTTCCCTAGGTTGAGCAACTAAAGTTCTTTCAACCTCTTCATTTTACAGTTGAGGAAACTGAGGTTGATAGAGTGAAGTGACTTGACATCTAAGATGTGTCTGAGACATGATCCTAACCCTAAATTTTATATGCAGTTGAAGAATAAAGATGTCATTTAAACTTGAGGCAGACCAGAAACCAATGACCTACTGTCCTAGGATAAATGGACATCTATGCCAGGTTACTGTCAAAGATGGGAGGAAGTGAGAGGTGGAGGAAGGACAGACCTCAGGTCATCAGGCAACAATTTGCAAAGAATGGCCTGCCTACACTCAGAAATCCCCACAAGTGACCTGCTCACTTCCAGGGAAGACTCCAAGGTCTTAGCCTCATTTGTGAAGTCAAATAATCATTTACTACACTGGCGATAAGGGCAGATCATGTGACTTCCTAAGGACCTTCTGAACCTTTCTAAGGTCACCAGTAGTTGTCATGTTCATGTTTCCCACATCTGTAATACTCTTACTCCTCATCTCCATCCCTTAGAATTCCTAGTGTCTTTTCTGACTCAATCCAAGCATCCCCTTCTAGACAAGGTTTTTCCTAATCTCCCAGATTCCTGGAATTACCCAGTATTAACTCTGAATATGACTATGTGTACCTGTCAGCCCACATGCCAACAGTATCACCTCCTTGAATGTAGGGCCTCTCTCACTTTGGTTTTGGAATACTCAATGACTTATCTATCACTTGGTGCCTAACAGGTGCTCAGTGATGCTCGGTGACAGACATGATGCCTTGGAGCAGGCTGGTGCCTCTTGGCTTCCTTACCATTTCCTATGATAGGAGCTGGCAGAGGGGCTTTTGGAGGTGGGAGGGGGTTCAGCCGTGGAAGCATGCCATTCACTTGTTTCAATCTTTCTGCTTTTACTTGCTCCATCCATTTGGTCCCTGTCGTGTTCCTCCGAGCTTGCAAGGCAAGAGCGGTGGTTGCCGTGGAAATGGTAGAGTCCATGATGGGGGTTTCGTCAATGGCGCTGAGGTCTCCTACACTGCCTCCGTTGGTCAGATGGAGCTCGATCCCACTGTTGGAATAGGGGCTGCTGGGGGACTGCTGGCTGCTGCATGAAGACTGACCACCAGGGCTTGGCTGAGATGTCTGTCAAGTGGAGACCAGAGAAGAAACTTGTCAGGCTGAGGCATGAGCCTTAGTGAGCTATAGACCTAGTCTGCCACAGAGGAGCCATGTGGGGATGAGTGGCCAGTGTCTCCTGCTCCTTGGGCTTCCTACCGCCACACAGGTGCTTGAAAAGGGGGCAACCAGTAGAGAGTTGAGGAGCATGTCTGTCCCGTATAGGCTCCACTGGCAGAGGACCATGTCTATCTTAGCCTGATTCTTTTCCTTCTTTATTCTTTTTTTCCTCTCTAAAGCTTAAGTTAGCAGACAGAATTATACACACACACACACACACACACACTATCCATGTTCTTGCACATAAACACAACAATACCCTCCCTACAAGACTGTCCTCTCCATAAAGTCTGTGTCACAGGAGAGAGTTCTTAGGGACCAGGTGACTCCAGCCCTTCAGCATGCCTATTACGTGCACAGAGACCCATAGGGAATCTTTCCCCCTGCCTTAAGCCCTTATAGCTGTGCTCCAAAGCTCTAGCCTCTGGGGATGGGCAGCCATCCAGCATGGAGGGGCTTACCCAGGCCCAGTGGGACTCTGTTGGAGAGGGGCTTTGTCATGTGCCTGGAGTCTCAGCAATGGCCTGAGGGGGTCCTCCTTGCTGAGCAGTGATGGGAGCAATGGGAATGGTAGCCTACTTGTCCTCCTGGCCTGCTAACACCACACCATCTCATCAAATGTAAACAAGAGCCAGATTTATCACCACATGACAAGAAGCCTTCAGCTTCATGCAATTCACTTTGGCCTTAGGAGCCACTCCATTCAAACACATCCTAAAATGTTGACATAAAGGAATTCATGCCTTCTGCATACACTCTCCAAGGGCAGACCCAGTGGATTCACAAGGCAGAAATGATTCCCTATAGCACTGAGAAGTCTCAAATGTAAAAAGTTGGCAGATGCCTTGTATTCAGGTGGCTAGCCATAACCTCATGTGGCAAGCAAGGCCTAGATACATACACACAGATAGGATGAGCCCAAATTTCCCACATGCCAAGCATCACCAAAACAAACAAACAAGAAAAACCCACAATGTCAAGGATGGGGGTGTGGTTGACTGAAGGCTCACCACCGGAGACACCATGGAGGGTCACATGTACAAAAGAAACAGATGAGAGAATGCCAAAGCCAAGCAAACATTCCAGTGGAAAAACATCTGAGAAGGTCATTTCCCCTCACCTGATTACCCACTGTCCTTAGGAAGTGAGAACATGACAGTTAAAAGCATTAGACAAAAGAGACATTGGATTAGTAAGGAGAAAAGGTGACAAACTTTAAATCATAAAGCCAGCTAAACTATTACAACTAATCATCATGTTTAAAATGGAATGGAACCAAGATCAATCAGGGACATGCATTAAGGACCAAAAAGTGCATAGAGAGAGCCAGTAATTCTTTTTCTCTAAAGCAAGGTGGTTGTGACCAGTGGAGGGGCTATCAACTACTTATTCATGGAATAACAACTGTGTTGTTCCTCAAGTCATCCCCTTAGTCTACCTGGGACTCAGTTTCCTCATCTGTAAAACAAGATAATCAAAAAAGGACATTGGTAAAGAACTTCCTGCCTCTAAGATGTCAGACTTGAATGAATTCACCAACTAATTAGCATCCTGGAATATCCAAAATAACCTAGAACTGAATCCCTTGGAATTTCCTATTCCCACCATTGACCCAAGATATCAAAAAAAGACATTGGGGGTTCCCATATTGTGCCATTACTAATGATAACCGTAACAATGATAGCATTTCTATAATACTTTAAGGTTTGCTGAATGCTTCACATATAGGGCCTCATCCGATCCTAATGGAAACCCTGGGAGGTAGGTTTTATTAGCCCCCATTTTATAGATGAGGAAACTGAAGCAGACAGAGGTTAAATGACTTGTCCAGGGTCACAAAGTTAGTGAGTATCTGAGGTTAGATTTGAACTCATCTTCCCAACTCCCAAGCTAGTGCCATTATATCACTTAACTGTGCTCTTGGTACTTGGTAAAACTCCATTTAGATGCATGCCCAGCCTCTGTGGTTCTCAGCACTTAGCATAGGGCCTGGCATGTAGTAGACATTTAATAAACAACTATTGCCTGAGTGATTGATGACTGAGAAAAAAACAAGAGGAGCCGGGTAAAGCAGGACAAGTTGCTCCAACCTGAAACCAAAAGCTTCCATCTTTGATATGTGACCAAGGTGACTGAAAAGTCACTTTCTTTTCCTTCTAATGAGAAGAGATGTTGGGTATTGGCACAGGGTTTATGCTGCTCTGCCTATGGAATTCTGTGACCCTTAGGGAGAGGCAACTACACATTCCTCATGATGAATTTTTGGAATGACGACTTTGGGGATTATGGTGTGAAAGTCACAGAAGAATTCAGCAAACTTTAATCTAGCATAGTAATATCTCTTAAGACACTTCATACCTAAAGGAATTTTGAGGAAAATTACTTTGCAATCTAACTACCTTGTCAATTAGCATTTTCAAATAGTGTGTTTTCTAAAAGGAACATCATCTATACCCTAAAAGTTAGCAGAATCTCTATTACAATGGGTCTTGCCCTGGGATATCATATGCTGGTAGAAAGTGCTCCCTCCAGGCAACCAAGGCAGACTGTCAAGAATGCTCTCGAACTTAGAGCCTTGGCAAGCTGTCTGAGTGCAAAGAGGCATGCTAGCACATAGATGCAGAAGTTGAGAACTAGGAGGGTCCTCACATACCGTCTAGTCCAACCCCCTCCATTTATAGATATGAAAATGAGGCCCAGAGAAACCGAGTCAGTTGCTCCAGGTCACAAAGTCAGTTAGCATCCAAAGTGAAACATGCACAGCCATCATCCTAACTCCAAGGTTGGTCATTTATCCCCCAAATGACCTCTGGTCTCTTCTTGTTCATGACTATAGGTGTTCACACCTATGCAGGTCTGGCAGACGTGTTTAAGATGAGACTGTGCCCACCTAACTGGGAGTAGATTTTCTTGTTTAAATGTAGTTTGTCCCTCATATCTAAATGCATGGAATTGTACTTTACCCCCTGACCAGATGCTTCATAGGCCAGAATTGAATGGAAATATCCAATAAAATATCTAAAAATAACCTCAACCCTTAGTGCAAACATTTCATACTGCTGACTAAATACTCACTTCCGGGTCCTTCTGTGACATTCCTTTTTGGGGGCATCTTAGAGCTCCCAGATTTACCTGAGCAAGGACTTTTGGAAGTGTCTGATGGCTTTGCCAACCTTCCCTTAGTCCTTGGACTCAATTGTTCTATAACTGCAGGGGTTATATGACAAGATAATGGCCTTCTTTCTATGAGGCAGTTGTAGTTTTCTCTCTTCCTCCCAGCACTCTCTTTCAAGATGGATAAAAAATGCTTTGGAATTAGGTGCTGGGGACACCCTTTTAGCATGATTATCTCACGACAAGTTCACCCTGAGAAAAAACCTGCAGGCTGTGGGATCTCAGCAGATCACATCTACCACAGAAACATCTAGACTGAGAGGAGGGAAGCATACGGCACCATGTCCCGGGATTTATGGAGCCAGATTTTGTACTCAAGCTCTTGACTCCTAAAAGGTTTGGGGGACCCTAGGAGAGGTTAAGACAAGCCAAAAGGGGGGCAAGCGCCTACCATTGGCTTCTCAGACTTGACCGTTTTCACTTGCAGGCATTCATCCCGCTTTGAGGTAGAGTTGTTGAGGTCCTTCTGCTCGCCCAGGGTTCCCTGAGTCTGCTGGCCAGGAGATCGGGCTGGGGCATGGCTTCCAGGCTCCCGAGGGGGTGGAGGCCGGGGATGGAGGTCCCCACGTTGCTTCTTGGTAACATGTGCCTCAGGGCCATGAACAGTCTTCACATGTTTGCGAAGGGAGCTGGGGTCCGTGTACCGTTTGGTGCAGCCTGGAATCTTGCACACGTATGGTTTCTGTTGAGGCCACAGGAAAAAAACCACACTAGATTAGGCTGTGTATGATTGTCACCTAAAGTCAGAATCACCCCAATGCCATAGTTAGTTCCATACTTGTAAAGGACTTTTTCCTTTTTTTGATCAATTGTTTTCCAATTGCCCCAGATAAAGCAGTAAAGTAGTACCCATAGTAAAGCAGAAAAACATGAATGCCATGCCACGGAGTGCTTAAAATCCCCAACAAATCAATATGGGGAGATGACCAAAAGAACTATATATGGAGGGGGAGGTGAAGCACACGGCACCGTTTCTGCCGGGACACACCTCCCCAAGAATATAGAGCCTCTGCCAGAGCACACCGAGCACACCACACACAGGCTGCATTAATGGTCTTTTAACCTCACTTCCAAAGGACATGATTGGTAGTTCACCTCTCTGAGCCTCAGTATCTTCATCTGTCAAATGGGGCTCCTTGGCCTTGGAGATCCCTCCAGCTCCAGATGTGGGATTGGGGATCCCAAGTCATTAAGCCTTTCTGAGTCACACTTTCACTTGATGTTCCTTTTCCCTAGAGTTTTGGTGAGTCCATGATATTATTACTTAACTTTTCTGAACTTTATACAAGTTGGATAATGTTCATGATGGGGTACATCATAGCTCTAGAATTGGTCGCTCTCTAATCCAGCCTACAAATTCTACATATAAGGAAACTGAGGTACAAGGAGGGAAGATGACTTGTCCAAGATCATGAAGGTAGCTAGTGGCAGTGCCTGGATTTCAAGAAAAAATATAGATACAATCTGATCTCTATCCCTTGTGTGACTCTAGGCAGATCCAGTAAGAATATCAGGTCTTGGCCTGCAGACGCCATTCATTTCATTGTTAGATTTACTTACTCTATCAAATAGGTACTTAGCAGCCTCCCTAGCAATGCTTCCTCTGTTTTTGAAAACCCAAAGACAGTAGGATGGACATGATCACTGTTAATGACTGCTTCTGCTGTAAGACTATGGCTATGGCTATGAGAGTTGTGGTGCCATAGAAAAAAAGGGTCAGCCTTGGGGTGAAGAAGATTTGGGTTCAAGATCTTCCCCAGATCCATCCTGTATATGTAAATATGGACCAGATAATCAACCTCTCCCTACTCTAGGCAATTCTCTATGGTAGATACCACTAGGTTGCTTCTAATCATTGAAGGATGGGTATCCTGGGGATTCTGGACAGTGATGAAATCTAAGTTCAGTCTTCCACCATTCCGCAAAGAGCTACTAATGCCATTTATTCCTTATTAACGGCTGAGCAACTTGTATCCCACTATTAGATTTAGAAAATAAACTGATTGTATAAATGTGAATAATTGCACACTAATAAGCTGAGCTAATTTCTGTCATTTCACGATTTAACCCTAATGTTCTTATAACCATTGCTGCTCTTGAGTTTTCTGGGCTTAGATGATCTCTCTGTTCCTATCTACATGTATGCTCTTGAGATGATGGCCTATTAGAAAACGAACCATCAGGAAATGCACAAGCTTTTCAATGTGCCCATTATAAAAACGAGAAAGGACACTTCTTCCCCAAGCACGCTTCCAGCAGCATTTTTTCACTAAAAGCTGCTGAGCAGATTACCTGTTCCCTAAAATGCTGAAATGCACTCACTAATGTGGTGAAGCTGAGATCCCTGAAATGACTCTGAAAGCTTCACCCCCAAATGGGAGTTTCCTTTAGAAAGAATTGATTTCCATTAAAGAGAAATGACTCCTATTCAGGAGGTCATGTGACTCATGGCATATATAGAATGAAATGAGCGCATCAAGCTCCATGCATTAGCGAGAGAATGGCTCTAATGACTAGCCTAGGGATGGTATAGATGCCTGTGATTAGCACCCCTCTCATCATCCTCCCTCCACTGACATAACTCTTTTATTCTTAGATATACTAGGACGTGACTTATTGGATGAGACCAGATCTAGTTCTCATGACTATTTAGAGTTGATCATTACATAATTCACTCATATGTGCATACATATGCATATACATTAACACATATACTCATTATATATAATGTCTATACAGACACATCATAATGTGATTTTACATAGATAACAGAAAAGTCGTCCCATTTCAATGTGCTATAAGCCAACACGTTTTGGATTCTCTCAAATACTCTTCAGTTCAAGCAGTTATGAGATCCTTATTACATGCTTGTGGCCTCTAGTACCTTTAAATCAGGCACATAGGAGACACTTAAGAAATAGGGATTGGATTGATCTGAATTGATTTATTTTAATTTATTTATGTTAATAATTATATATTATATATAATAATTATAAATATTGATAATTTAATTTATTTAACTACTAGAAGATAAAGCCCAATGACAAACAGTCCTTGGCTTTGCTTAGAAAGTTTACCTTCTGCCACACTAGTCAAAACAACAAATCCAAGTAGACAGTCTTCACTTCCTTTCCCTGAACAAATCCAGAAGGGATCCTTACCACCCAGGATATATGTTGGTTGGTTGTTTCTTTCCTCCTTTGTTTTCTATGCTTATCAACTTTCTTGATGAAACAAAACTGAGAGGAAAAATGACTATCCCCCCATAACAGAATCAGGCTCCCAGACTATCTGAACAGCCTGGAGAAGTCGAGTAGATGCTACCCAGAGGAAATGTAGGAAGCAGAAATATTGAGCCCCAAATGAGTTGCGCGTATTTAAGAGGGTGCAAGTCTAGCATGCTAAAGCAGAGACCTTGATCCCTTCTTCTCTGAAGGATCACAATAGCTTTCTAATTGCTTGCCCTGCTGAAGGACAAGTTTTTAGAAGTCAGGGCCTTGAGGAGATTTCCAAGTTTGTCCCCAGACTCTCCAGCCTTTTTTTTTTTTCCCACAGAGGAGCCAGACTGAGGCAAAGTCATCCTGGTGACTGAGGGTCATGGTTGCCATATTTTGTTTTTTCATTATTGGCTCACTGGGTTTGGGTAAACATTTATGCATTTTTATTTATTGAAATTGAAAAGGTATTAAAAAAATTTCCTGTCTTAAAAATGCATCATCTGCAAGGCCATTTTAGACATTGTTTACTGATTTACTCAATTTTCCCAAGCTTAGATGAATCATTCATTCATCCATTCATTTCTTCACTCATTTCTTTAGTCGCTTTCCTGTGAGCAAGGCAAATCTAACAAATTTGTTTAAAATAACAATGCATTTTATGAATTGGCAATACCTTTGATACAGAGCAGGAATTTACATTTCCAATACTCATGGTTATACAACCAAACGTTGTCTCAAATAAGAAGAGAAAACCTCAGTACGCGTGACCCTAAGCAGCATTTCCCCAATGCATTTTGCCACTTCAGGGGGATGAAGCACATCGCTAGGATTGGAGATTCCCACAGAGCTCAGGAATGCCTGAAGAACCTTCCATTCCACTTTCCTCTCCTGAAAAGCCTGAGTGAGGTCTGGAAGTATGAAGTGACCTGCTAAGCCGCTAGACTTCAACTCCTTGAATAATAGCGGTAATAGCGAGTAGCATTTCTATACTACGTTAGGGTTTGTAGAGTGTTTTACAAATATTATCTGAGTTGAGTCTTTCCATAATCCTGTGAAATGGTTGATATTGTTCTCCCCATTTTATAGATGAGTGAACCAAGGGTCAGGGACATTAAAAGTGATTGGTCCAGGTTCATACAACTAGTCAGCACCCGAAGGGGGATTCAAACTCGCGTCTTTCTGACTCCAAGTCCACCTCTGCTGCCTGTATGCAGACAGGCTTAGTTCTACTTTTTTTTATTTTTACGCTTGACCCCAAGCACATAGTTCATGCTTAATTAATGCCTGTTGATTGACTATATAAGATCCACATCTGGCTGGAGAGAAAACTGAGGGAGGATAGAAGAGAAAAGTCATTGCTTCCTCCAAGCACAGAAGGGGAAATTAGGGGAATCAAGTGGGAAAATGAATCCTTTGAGATACTCGTCTTCTTTGTTGAAGTGTTTACTTATGGATAAGACCTTGAATCTTTATTGTAAGTAACCCTATGAAGACCTTCTGGTGTAGTGATCTGGAAGAGAGGGGCCTATGCTCTTTCAGTGATGAGCTGGGGAATGTAACCTCTCCAGTCATCAGTATTCTAGTGGAAGTAGATGATCTCTGTCATTTCTTCCAGCCCTAAAGATTGACACATATACAGCTCTGTATTAAGAAACTAAAGTTGTGGCTTGAATTGGGGGCATAAGTAAAGGAGAAGATCATTTATTCCATGCTGAGTCACGTTATAGACTATCTGTTGTATTTGGCTTTTCTCCATGCTAAGTGTGACGCTTGGCACTGAATAAGTGATTAATTCGCACTTTTTCATTCATGGATTCATTTTTACACATAGACCAAAAAAGCAGGGGAAGAGAGGAGGTTTCCTTTTTGCCCGCCTATGAACAAAGCAGATTAATAATTTCTTAGAAAGTGCTAGCACCCCCTAACTCCAAAATCTTATAAAGGATGGGAAGTAAGGGATCTAAAAGCACTACATTTCTTTCCTTTAGGTTAGGTTTCTCTTACCTTTAGTTAATATACATTTTACAAAAAGATTTTTAAAAAACCCTCAGCTTCTAACTCCCTGAATTCTCCTTTGGCATATAGCATCTCTGGAAAAGGCTTTGGATTTCAAGTCAAAGAGACTGGGTTTGGTATTTGGTAGTTCTGACACATATATGACTTTAGCCAAATAAACCTCCCCAGTTTTCAGTATCCTCACGTGTAAAATGAGACAATTGGACCAGACGGCCTTGGATGCCCAACTAGCTCTCAATCTATAATCCTATGATGCCATTGGACTCACCTTCTTCATCTGTAAAATTACAAAAGTCTGTTGGGCCACGTGCTCTCTGAGGCCCCATCAAGTTATTCATCTAGTCTCTGGAAGGCTAATTTAGCTGAGTTTGCTTTTGGCCTCTAGACTCTGCTACCTTTTTTCCTAATTTTTGAGAGCAGTAGTTAAGTAAAGACATAAGGAAAGGAAGATTTAAATAAACTATGTATTGTCCATCGAATCACTGAAATGGAATCAATCCAACCACAAAGGTTCATTAAGACATGCAAGGTTTATGCCTCTTTCTCCATGTGCAGGGCATGGGAATGGAGGCCATTCAAACAACTTCTCATGACAACAGGATTCCCTCGGGAGTAAAGCACATGGGTGACCAGGAGATGGAAGCACTGAACAAGAAGAGAACTCCGCTTGGGGGTTCGGTGGCTAAAATCATTTGTTTTGCCTTTAGGCTCCCCCCTCAGGCATCACCTCCTTCATAAAGGCTTCCCTGATCCCCCACACACCCCAGGCTGAAAGAGATTGCTTCCTCATGAAGTGTGCCCTGAAGAATCTCCTTTCTAGGCTTCTGCATTGCCTTCATCCCATCTACTGCCTCATGGGTATCCAGGAATCAGAAGAGCATCACTGGAGACCTACAGGGGCCCTTGGAGGCCACTGTATTCAACTTATTCATTTGACAGCAGAACAGACAAGCCAAGGAGTTTGAGAAATCATCCCAGAGTCACATAGATGGTAACATAGGTCATTAGATACACTTTCCACTATTCCATACCACTTTTCCAGGGCTGGAACTCCTCTATTAAGCTGTAAGCTCCCTGAGGACAGCGATAATTCAGTGCCTATCTTTGCACACTACAGGGTCTGGCCTAGGCTCTTGCAATGCCCTGCTGACATCCTGTCACTCCATAGAAGACTCAGCTTCCTTCCAAGTCCAACCCAAGCACTGCTTCCTAGCTCAGGCCTTCGCCAGCCTCCCATGCCCGTGCCTGTGTATTTCCTGTGTTTTGTATGTCTTGTGTTTCTCTCTATACTGTTAGAATGTAAGGACAGACCTTTTTGCTTTTGTTCTGTAGTCCCCCGTGCCAAGCACATCCCAGACCCTCCTATGTAGGAAGCATGAATATAAATTCATTCCTAAATTATATAGGGAGATGTGGTGCTAGAGGAAAAATCATAGTAGGTACTTTAATATAGAGTAATTGATTGACTGGCATATAAACACATTCATGGCATTGACCTGAATTCTTGGACAGGAAGAGGATTCTTTCTTCCTAGTTATTTTATTTTTCACTTGGGTAGCTACTCAGTTGTCTTAATGATGCACACAGAAACTCACGGGATCATACATATCCCATGTAACTCTAGGGGCAGCAGGGACCTCAGGGTTTACCTAGTATAACTCCCTGTTGCCTACCTAGCATCAAAGGGAAAATTTAGGACTCACTCCAAAAGTCCAGAGATGATGGGAAGGGAAAGCAACTCCTAACTTATTAGCATCTGCCTTAACTACTCCTGGAAGGGGGAAATGTCTTTAATACCAGTAATCCGTGCCTGGTCTGGCACAGAGGAAGCCCCTCTCCATTATGAGAGCAGGCCATCAATCCCTTACCTCATTGGAATGTGTCCTGTTTTGATGCTTGGCTCTGTCCGAGGCATTGGAGAATGCTTTGTTGCAACCCTCGTGCTCGCAGACGTATGGTTTCTCTCCAGTGTGAGATCTCAAGTGGGTTTTCAAGTTTTCTAGTCTGGAGTAGGCCTTGGTACAACCTTCAAACTAAAGACAGAAGGCATATCCAGATGATGGTATTGCCAACGGCAGATTGTTCCCAGAAGTCCTGAAGGACAATAACCCTGAAATGTTGTATCATCTGACCCCGAGAACCAACTGTCCCCAGAAGATCTTCTTTCCTCCCTCAGCAGAGACTGTCAGGGCTAACAAACACTCTCTAAAATTAGCATGGGACTTTTCTTTTTTCAAGAGTGGCTGAGGTCAGTGGGTCCAATCTCAGACCATTGTTGTGTTGCCCTAGTGCTTCAGTTGGATGCCTAGCACTTCACATTCAGCACAAAGTTCATTCACAAGCTTTTGTCTTCCCAAGAGCAGAGAATTTGTTAAGGTCTACAAGACAACCATGCACACCTTCCCTCTCTTCACCCTTGATTCACTTTGGGAAGGAACGCCTCAACATACAAGTATATTTGCGTTATTTTGTGGGTTGCACAAAATGCCAGAACATTCCAAAGCTGGAGGCCAGGCATTTACTGATGCCAACTCAATGCAAGTAAAACTGTTGCTCCACAAGTCGGAGGTTACTCTGGGACTGCAATGATGTAGGCAAACTTTGTCTCCTTCATTAGAATAGGAACATTCTGAGAGCAAGGATGGTTTTCCCACAGTATGTGTATCTCAAGCATTTATTATGGTATCTAGAACACAGTGGTCACTTAATAATGTCTTGCTCATAGACTGACCTGTGATTTCAATGGGGGGGAATCTCACAAAGAGGAAACTCTCTCTACCAGTGCAGGGAAGCACCTTGTCTGTGACTTCTAGTATTAAAGAACTGACTAGAGCACAGAGAGGTGATTTCAGGGTCCAATGTCACACAGCCAAAAGAAAGACTTTTATCTGCCCAAATTTTCTGATCATGAGGTTAGGTGTCTATTGGACACTGTTGTCCTTGACATAAAGAATGAGAACCCCTTTTCATTTTGTGTTCTGCTAGATACATGGGTTGGGGAAGCTGCCTCAAATAACCAGGCTGCTTTTCAGAAAAATGACAAGGGCTTCCACCATACCATCAGCATTTGGACTTTCCTGAGATACTGTAAGATTCCCTTGCCCATGACTTCCTTAAAAAAAAAAAACCATGCTCTCTTTACTCATCCTTTTCTCTCTTCCACAGGGAATCCCTACAGAATGGGACAGTCATGACCACCAAACCCTCCCTCAGTACTCTCCCCAACATAATCAGACCCCGGGTGCCCAGTGCTTGAAAAATGCCCTGGGGTCCCTTACTCACAGTGCATTTATGCGGTTTCTCTCCTGTGTGTCTTCTCATATGAACCACCAGCATATACTGAGCTTTGAAGGGTTTCTGTTCTCTGGAGCAATCTAGCCATCGGCACACAAACTCTTTCTTCTCCCCATGGATGTGATCATTATTTATGTGCTGAAGAGATATTTGGGGGAGAAGAGACAAATAATGCATCAATGGATCATTCCATTCTACATGTGACAATCACCGTAGAAAAGAGAATGAAATCGGCCATCTTCTGTTTTGAATAATTGCGGAAGTCTTGCTTTTAACTCCTTTTTCCTTCCTTTCTGGTACTATATTTCCCAAATAAACATTTTGGAAGAATTTGTAATAAAGTTTTCTAGTTTTCTTTTTTTCCTATAGGAGGGAGGAGTATCACTTTGTTCTCAATAGGGTCTTGTTCACCAATGGGCCACAAAAATTTTGGGCTTGGGTTTGTTTATTTCTTTTTAAGACAATCACCCATAATAACATCCCACATGTAAAAACCTTTAAAATACACAGTATAATAAGAAGACAGGATGTGCTTTCAGACTTTTGTCAATCTGCTTCCATATGAGAGCAGTACAGTGTTCTGGGGAGCCATGGAATCTGCCTTGTCTCAGGCTATACAAGGGTAAAGGGCCCCCTGCACCCTGCTCCTCTAAGACACATCCAGACATTATTCTGTCTACAGCATCTGAGACACAGTAGACATTCAGGTTTTCCTGAAGATCCCTAATTAGGGGAATCCTACCTCTTCTAAAAAAATCCACTTTGTGACAACTTTCATGGTTAGAAAGCTTTTTCCCAATGCCAAGTAGAAGTGTATATTTTTCAACTGATTCTACCTCTGGGGCCAAGAAGGCCAAGGTTAGCCCTTCAAGAAGCCTCTTCAAATACTTGAGGATAGGTCTCCCGTCCCTCCCCTCTCCCTTCTCTCTAAGTCTGCTCTTCTCTGAGCTAAGGAAAAGAACTCATTCTGGAATGCTGCTAACTGCAGTATGCACAGCATTGTACACTTTCTGAACTACTACTCCACAAGGTGACCTGGTTCTTTAGAAAGAGTCATTTTATCCATTAAATTATCAATAAAAATCTATTCCCAATGCTTTAAGATGATATTGTCACTGAGATAAAACACTCTGCATTCTAGAGCTAGCTTAAAGAAAAGCCTGACCAAGAAAGAGCCAGCAATGCCTAGTCAAAGCCAAGAAAAGAAGAGCATAAGTCCCAATTTCTGTGGAAAGGGAGAGAGAGAAGGGAAAGGGTAAAGAAAGTGACAAAGAAAGGAGAAGTTGGGAAGGGGAGAAGGGAGGTAAGAGGAAGAAGGAGAAAGCATGAGAAAAGGGGAGAGAAAGATGGAGGAGAGACAGAGGGAAAAAGAGTGAGGGAAGAGGGAGAAATGGATGAAGAGGGGAGAGAGACAGAAAGAGGGATTGAAAGGGAAAAAGAAAGGAAGGGTTGAGGAGGGGAGAAAGGAAGAAATAGTGAGAAGGAGAAAGACTGAGAGAGAAGAAGAGTGAGCAGAGACAATGAAAGGGTAAGAGAGAGGTAGAGAGGGGAAGAGGGGAAAATGGAGGAAGAGGGGAGAGAGAGAGAGGGAAAGAGGGAAGGGAAAGGAAAAAGAGAGGAGAAGGAGGAGAAGAGGGAGAAGGAAAGAGAGAAAGAGAAAGGGAACAGGGAGAGTTGGAGGAAGAGAAAGGGAGAATGAGGGAGAAGGAGAGGGAGAAAAAAAATGGAAAGGGAGGGAGGAGGAAGATGGTGAAAATACCATTTCTTATGGTCATAATTTTGAAGCATTCCTGTGGTAAACAGATGTAAATTTCCCATAAAAGGACAAGAAAGTTTTTTTTCTGCTTTCCCAACTTTATTAGCATTTCTGAAAAGTTAAGATGGTGTGCAGAAGTATATGGAGAGAACAGATGTGCTGGACTATGTACAATGAGTAGTCTTCATAACAGTTTCTGCTTCACATGCACATCTCTGAAGCCATTCATATTACTCTGAACTGTTACAAAAGTCTACAGATGGCCAGCCTTTTGAAATGAAGCCAGTAGAGAACAGAGAGGTTGAAGACCTTCATATTTCCAGGGAGGAGGAGTGAACTCTACAAAATCCAGAAGCGAAGGTAACTGCTGGTCCAATCATCCAACTCTTTGAAAAAATCGAACTTACTACTGGGTTAGGAGGCCAGAGCAGCCCAGGGAGCAACGTAAGGAATTCACCTAAGACAAAGAAACTCAATGAACATTCTCACGTGTTTACAGTTGTGTGCCCCAATTCTCCTTTCAGGCTCTTAGGACATGTCTTGGTTCACAAGATCTTCCAAACCTCTGCTTAGAGGCCCCTACTCCAAATCAGTCCCCAAAGCCCCCAGTGTCTAACTGGGTGACATTCTAGTACTGGATGTTTCTTTTTGTCTTTGCACGCCCACTGCCTGGCCCAGAGAAGGTGCTTAATGCTTGTCGATGGATGAATGCATAAAGGGAAAGCCAGATGGGTACTAATGAGGAATTTGAAGGAGCAGCAGGCACTCACCCATCACCTGATCCTCAAAATTTCACCCTCCCACACCTCCAGTCCTCAAATGACTTAATGAGAGTTGACTTACCGCTGGCCCTGGTGCTGGTTTGGGCAGTACCTAAAACAGCAGCCAACCTTGAGCTTGCTAGGATTCTCCATCCAGTTAAGAACTCAGTGATTATAGGAACAGCAGGCTGAGCTCTCACTGTTATCACCGGGGTACAGAGAGGATCCTAGTAACCTCATTCTGGAGAGGGGTCCCTGCTCTAATGCTTGTGAACACATATGATTCCTGGTTTTATGCTCCTGTGAACCTGTTATATTCTCCTACCAAAATGTAACCAACATTCCTGACTGCAAAGCATTATTCATCTTTTTGTCTGTGTATCCCCAGAATCTAAATACATTGCCTGACACAAAATATATGTTTAGTAAATTCCTATTTAATTATATGAGCAGCGCCTTGTTATAGAAAGGGCCTGGGATTTCCTCATATGGGGGACTACAAATTTGTACCTATCTATCTCTGACTTCATAGATAAGTCCTAGGAAGTTATCAGAGGAGCACAGAAGTAAACAGACTTGTCCAGGGTCACACAGATTAAATTGCCAAGGTGGGATTTGAACCCAGGATTTTGTGTCTCCGTGGTCAGTACTCTAATCAATATGCCACACTGACTTATATTACAATATCCTTCCTGAAAATGGTGCTAATTTTGAGAACCACAAAGAAGTTCCCTTGATATCCTCAATATGCTCTTCTCAAATTGCCTGGTATTGATTTTACACATGCACACACACACACACACTCACACACATATATACACAGATATACACGTATAGACATACATGTGTGCATATGTATGTATGCATTTATGTATGTGTGTATGTATGCATTTTAAGTGGCTGGTTGGCACAGTGCAGAGACTGTTGGACTTGAGGTCAGGAAAATCTGAATTCAAATCTTGCCCCAGTCACTTACCAGCTGTGTGACCTTGGTAAATCAACAATCTTCTTGAAACCTCAGTTTTCTCATCTATGTAATGGGAATAATAATTGCACCTACCTCCTATGGTTGCTTTGCGGCTCAAATAAGATTACATATGTAAAGTGCCTGGAAAATGTTGAGGTGATATACAATATTGACTATTGCTGTTACTGATTTGGTCCCAGTATAGCTGGCACCTAGAACTGGTTTAGCACACAGTAGGTGTGTAATTAATGCCTGTTGATTGATTGATTCCAGCTCTGAGTGATTCATTCTATTTGGCTTCTTTCACCTTTGGCTACCTTGCTGCCTTAAAAGTTCCTGAATAGTGCCTGTGTGCAGCCACAATGAAAATTTGACTTTTTCTTTTTTACTCAAGTAAATAAATAATTTAACCGGAGGGAAAATACTCATGTGTAAATTCCAAACTAGTCTTAGACAAAGACGGGTGGCCTGCCAAAGGCCCCAGAGGCAGAAGGAGATAGATGGGGTAAATTACAAGCATTTCCTTTATCCCCTTGCCATAGGAAGAGGCAAGAATGATCCACTTCCCAGCCCAGGGCACCCAGTTGGCTGGTACCCGGGATACTGAACCTCCCTCGGGGCTAGGTCTGATCTTCCAGCTTCCCAACGGGAACCAGAGAAGCATGTGCCTTGGGGAAGCCACAGTTAGACAAAAGGGGGTGGTTTGTGGGCCACTCTGGGCAGCTTAAAAGGTGTCCCTTCTCAATTCGAATCCACAGCGGGTGTGTTAGCATGATCAGCTTCCAGCTGACAGCCCTGGGGGCTCTTCCAACCCTGGAGAGAGAGAGGTAGGTGGGCCAAGGCTCCAGTCTCTTGGTAAATGAGGCTGGGGAGGTGCCTGGGCCTTTTAAGTGCCTCCGCTTTTGAAGCCTAGCACTTAACGCCTACCAAGTGGGCTGAGTGCTATCACAAGAAAGGGGCTCGTTAATACCTCAAGAAAAGCTATGCTGAATGTAGCTTCCCTTTCCCTCCCAGACAAACGGCCGTCTGTGAGGGACTGCATTTGACTCTTTTACCACCGCTTCCCTCCCCCACCCCACCCCACCCCCCATATCTGAGTCACACAGCTTTTCTTCAGCCTCTCTCAAGGTCTCTTAGCTCCCACCAGGTGCAGGCAGACACAGGTTGGTGGCACTGTTCTTCAGGCCCACGAAAACCCTCCCATCCACCTTGGATCCTGATTCTGTCTTTCCTCGTTGTGTGTCCCCTTCATTCCTTATCTGTCCAGTAGGGATAATGATGCACCCCCCTCCCACAGCACATTGGGAGGCTCATAGCAATTCCAGCCCTGACCAAACAGCGAGCATCCATTGTAAGCTGCTAGCGACTCGCTCCCCAAAACTATCTTCTATTTACCCACGTATATCAATAATATGCAGTTATATATCAACAATAGATTGATATTATTATATTATATTGATTAGATATTGATATAACAATAACATATCAATAGTTATATATCAATAGCATACCTTTACACAGTGTAGTAGCACTTGCTAGGTGCTTGAATCTGACACCAATATTGTGGTTTGGGGGAAGGGGTTTGGAGGGGAGAAGGCTGGGCAATTGGGGTTAAGTGACTTGTCCAAGGTCACACAGCTAGTAAGTGTTAAGTGTCTGAGGCCAGGTTTGAACTCAGGTCCTCCTGACTCCAGGGTCGGTGCTCTATTCACTACACCACCCAGCTGCACCTGGACACCAATACTATGAAGTCCATAGAGCCCTAGGCTTGGAGTCAGGAAGACTCATCTTCCGGAATTCAAATCTGGTCTGACGCTTTCCAGCCGTGTGACCCTGGGTGAGGCACTTAACGCTGCTTGACTCAGTTTCCTCATCTGTACAATGAGCTAGAAAAGACAATGATGTCTCTGCCCGGAAAACCCCGAGTGGGGTGTGAGGGTGGGACTCGGCTGAACACAACAGCTATGGCCGGGTTAGCTGCACCAGCACATCAGCTGTGCTAATCAGCAGCTCAGTGAGCAGCGTCTCACTGGGTCCCCACAGGAAGCCTGGCACTGTGATTCTCCTCACTTAACAGGTGAAGAAACTGGGGTCCAGAGAGCTTCTACAACTCACCTAGGGCCACACAGAGGGAGGATCTGAATTCAGGTCTACTAGTCTCTCTGCCTCCATAAGGGAGATGAAGAAAGGGCTTGAGGGAAGTGTGCTGTTTCCCTCTTGTCACCCAAGCAGACATGGCCCTTAGGCCCTGGTCTTTCTGACTCCGCATCAAGCACACCGTCCAAGGTCCACGTTCTCCTTGTTGCTTCCTTAGATCTGCTCATTCAGCATTTCAGTGACCTGGGATTTGCTCGTGGCAGGGCTAGCCCCAACAGTTCAGATTATAGGCCTTCTGTGATATGGCGCACGGTCTTTGAAGGCTGTGTTCTAAAGAGTCACCCCTCTGTGGCCAACTTAGTGCAGTATCTTGCAAACCCAGCTAGGTTTGGTAATACTTGGCAAAGCTTACCTTCTATTGCTAGGGTCTCAAAAGGTTCACAGTGACCTTCACACCATGACAAGATACTTGAGGAGGAAGACGCCAGTGGATTCCCTTGGACCATTAGAATATAGCATGTGGCTTCCGCTTCTTGCAGCTTTGCAAACCCTCTGAGGTAGGTCTTACATGAGTGCCGTCTGCTCTAGGAGGAGTTTGCTGTCCCCCCATGGCATAGCATAGCCATTACAATCCTTTCCCTCCCAACCTTTCCCTTTTCCAAACATCCTTATTACTATGGTCTGTGGCACCAGCACCCCACTCACTTGTGCTCACAATATGATGCTTCAAGTGCATTCAGTCAGTCAGTAAACATTCATTAAGTACTCACTGTTCTAGGCATGTGTTAATACCAGAGAGAAAATAAAAGGCCAAAACAGTCCCTGCCCTCAAGAAGCATACAGTCCAGTGGCCTCTGTTCCAGCTCAATCTGCAATTGCAAATAGTAAAGCCTGGATTCAAAGCCAGCTCCTCCAAGTTCCAACCTCATGCTTACCCCATTACCATAGTCTTCCTCTCATGTACTAATCAAGGAATCAATCCAAATCTGTCAACTTCCTCCTGTGGTGCCAGGCACTGTGAAAGAGGCAAAAGACAGTAGCTATCCTCAGGAGGCTTACACTCTAATCGAAGAGATAACATGCAAATGTATACAAAGTAAGCTGTATCCAGAAAAAAAAAGTAGGAAATAATGAACAGAGGGAAGGCACTAGTTTCAACAGGGATTATGAAAGGCTTCTAGGAGAAGAAGGGATTGTAATCGGAACTTCTAGGAAGCCAGGGAGGTCAGCAGTCAAAGTGGAGGATGGAGGGCATTCCAGGCATGGGCACAGCCATGCAAAACATGCCCAGAGCTGAAAGAGAGAGCATCCAGCCTAGCCAGAGGCCAGTGTCACTAGACTGAAGAGGATGTGGTGAGGAATAAGAGGTAAGAAGATGGAAAAGGCAGGAGGGGGCTAGATCATGAAGGGCTCTGAAATCCAAGCGGAGGATGTGGTATTTGTTCCTGGAGGCAACAGGAAAGAGTGTGACTGAAGCAGATGAAGAAGGAATTCGCTTCTTTGGCTCTGTCTTCTCTGTGAATATGTAGTCACTGTCGTCACTGGGTGTGGTCATTCCTTAGACCTCCCATCTCCCTGGATCTCAGCAACCTGACCTTCCTGATTCCACCCTGATGGGACTCTTCAACCTCTCTCATTTCTTCACTGTTGTTATCTACAGATGAAGAAATTGTGGTCCAAGCCACAAAGTGGCTTATTCAAGCTTGTACAAGCAGCAAGTTATGTTATATGTGTCCATAATAGGGGGCCAGAATAAGTCTCCTGGATCCACATTCATTGCTTTTCCCATGATAACAGGTTGTCTGACCAAGCTCTCCCTGACTCCAAGTTCAAAGCCAGGATAGAGTACTGGTTGGGCAGGAGAGCATTCCAGGTCTGAGCCCTGGGAGCCCTGAGAAGATGAAGAGCACAGGAGTAAATGGGTTCATTAGGTCCAGGTTTACATTTTTGTCACAGATGTCCTTCACCTCTGGGAATCAGTGATGGAGAAAGAAGGCATCTTTCTAATGATGACATCTCGGAGAAGCTACTCTACTTCATGGTGTCAAGCCTTGGGCATCTTGTCCCACTCTTAGAAGAGGCAAGATCTTGCAAGTACGTGAATAGTTTACACTTGCATCTGCTAGGGGAGGAAATGCTGCTTTTCGGAAATATTTTAATATTCAAATAACATTAATGATAAGTATAAACTGGGCTTAAATGGATTCCTTTAAAATTATTTTCTCTTTGTTCCTGTGTTATTTGGAACTTTAAAAAAAAATAGGGAAATGGTGTCCGTTTGCTACTACATAGGCAGAATTTGACTCCCCCCATGGTCTTCCAGGATGGTCTTGCACCCTTTTCTGAAGAGGCCTTCAATAAACATCAATCCTTCAAACAGCCCAACTTGTATCTTTTGAATGTGAAATACTGAGAATTCCGAAGGGACCGTTCAATTTTTGGCCTCTGCACAAAGAAAATACCACATTTTTCTCTGAAGAGCTTTTTGTGGCAATTTTAACACAGTGAGACAGACATAATATCCTGGAGAGAGACAAACCTACAGTATTGCATTCCTGTCCCAGGAGAAAGCATTCACCCTCAGGACAAAAAGGGAATCTGAGTGTGCCTTTGGGGGAGGGGACAGGCTAGAGGAGAGTTCTGTAATCCCAACCATGAAGTTCGAAGGAAGCTTGGTGGCTAGGCTTTTCTACTGGAAAATTTTGCTGTAACACAAGATCCAAAGAAAAGACAGCAAATGCAATTTGGTTCTAGGCCAAAGGGGTTTTTCTGAGAGTCTCCTTGAGGTTTGGGAGCAAGAGAAGTGACTCTGGAGGGATTTTCGGGGGGATGTCAGGAGATGATAAAAGGATTCCTTCTTGCTAAGATCCTTTCTTGCAGCTTGAGCTGATGTATCTGGATGTGGTGAGTGAGCTAATTAAGAGGCTGGGCTGCAGAAATGCCAGGGTTTTACAACACACCAACCTGGATTTCCTGGGGAAGTTGATGGGGCTGTAAATGGATGGATGAAAGAGTTGGCTCCTTCTCAGAGGAAGCTGCCAGGAAAGGAGCTTCCCTAACCTTGCTCCCCATAAGTTCTATGTGCAAGAAGCGTTTTCCTCTGGTTTTTATAGGAGGTTCACATTTTGTTATCCCTTGGACACCATCCTATGACAGAGTGTCATCTTGGAAGAAAGACTTGGAGGATATGTTTGCCTTCTCTGAGTGGGGAGAAGACTCATAGAGACCATTGGAATTTGTATTGCCAAAGGTACCAGGGCAACAGAACTTGGGCCTAATATATTGGAACTGGGTTCCCTCTTGCTCCTAGGAGAAACTCCAAACTGCCTGCTCCACAAAGCTCCAGTGACTCCCTGGCACCCTCTGAACAGTAAGCAGCATCTTCTGTTTACCCTTGAATACTGTTCCCACTCTGTCTCCATCCTATCTGTCCAGATAGAATGCTTAAGGCTGCCCCTTCACACCCTTGACCTTCTGACCCCACTGCTAGGCTTCTGATTTTATGGTCATGAGACCCCCTGGGCCTTTACAGAGGCTATCCCCTCCTCATGCCTGGAATGTTATTCCTCTGGTCTTCCCATGGTAAAATAATTAGAACATAGTTAGCTTTATTCCAAAAACACATTAAAAAGTCCCAGTTGTTTATTTTGCTAGAATCAGAGGAGTAGAAAAAATATAATGAGAATCTCTTGTAGTAACAAAATTAGGCAAACAGGGAAATTCTACTGCAATTAAATGTACCTTTGAAAATGAGAGAAGATCAGTACTAAGCACCTGTACAACCAATCTCAAAGTAACTAAACTTATGGTGAAAAAGTTAACTGATTTGTAAAAAGAATTAGTCCAGTAAAGACACACAGTGGGATATTTGAATCTACCACTAACGAATGAGATCCATAAATCAAGGCAAATAAGTAGATCACAGACATGGACAGAATCCTCCCCAACCAGCTTTTCAAAGGGTTATGTACTTTCATAGACAAATGGAAGCTCAGCATTTGCAAAACAGGACTGATTGCCATCTCTTCTGGAGAAATCCTTCTCCTGACCTTCTGGCTTCCTGTCTAGGGCACTGCCATTTGTCCAGTTTCCCAGGGTTCCCACCTCAGCAGCAGCTTTGACTCTTCTGTCTCTCTCATCACACATCGAATGTGGCTGAGTCCTCCTACTTTCACCTCCCAAATCTCTCTCACTTTGAAATGCTTCTCACTCCTCACATGTTTTCCCTTCAGTCCAGGCTCTCCTATCTCCTTGCTTGGGCAATTGAAGTGGCCTCCTAATCGAGTTTCTCTAGGTCATGCCTAATCTGTCCTTCACACAATTGCCACAATGATCTTTCTAAAGCAAAGAGCTGACCAAGTCACTTCTTTTTAAAAAAAAGTGTGGTGCTGTATGGTCCATCCCAATAACCTCTGTGGTCCTCATGGGCAGAATCCCATCTCTCATCATAGAGCCTTTGATTAGGCCTCCTCCATTCATGTTTCACTTCTGCCTTGTAGAATCCCTGAACTTCTTCAAGGCTCAGATCAAGCAGAGCTTTCTATACAAAGCATTTCCTGCTCCCCCCTTACACTCAGCTTCTTCACATGCCCTCCTTCAATGATTTCCTATTTATTCTCTCCATATTTGAATATGCCCATGCATCTCCTGATTGAATGTTGATTGCTTAAGAGCAGGGGTCATTTCAGCTTTGTCTTTGCAGCCCCAAAAACTACCAAAGAGCATGGTGTGCAGGAGATGTTTTGGAAATGTGTGCTGACTGACTGAAAAAACTGAATGGAAACTTGATAGTGAGGAAAGCTGCCAACTTCCATTAAATGTTCACAAAACTGACTAAATGGGATGCCAAAATAAATTGTAAATTAAAAAAAGCAGAAATTGTAAGCATGATATTTACAGGAGAGGCAGCATGGTCAATTGGATAGAGAGATGACCTTGTACTCAACAAGCCATGGGTTCAAGTCCTCCCACTAACATATAACAGCTCTGTGTCCATGAGCGAGTCATTGAGCCTTGAAATGAGTTAGAAAACCCTCTAAGATGGCAAATGACAGATTTGTCTATGGAGAGATTCTTAACAGAGGGGCTCTTCTCTACAATGATGGCATCACCACTTCAGGCTAAATAAGCAAACAAACCAGGAGAGATCAAATTGCAATCAGAATTATATAAATAGGATCAAAACACATGGGCCTATGTGGACAGTAAACATTTTTTTTCAGTAATGCCTGAGTTAAAAAACGAACAATCACTAAGTAGGTAAAAGGAAACAGTAATGTATTTTTACTAAACATCAATATTTATGGAGAATGGTCATGGCAGCACCAAGAGGTCAACTTACATTCTCCAAAGCTTCTGTTAACACAAATGGAAAAAGAGAAAGCTGACAAGTGGAGTCTGCTCTTAAAGAATTGTTAAATGAGCAACACAACAAAATGATGGGAAGAAAGAAAGTGCTAAAAGAAAAGGAGGAATTAATGAAACCACAAACACAAGAATAACTCCATTGATATTGAAAGGAAATGTTTTCCTAAAAGATGAAAAAGCCAATAAACAATTAGCAAGTTTAACTTTTTAAAGCTGAGAGAAAAATCCAATGATCAAAATTAGGTATTAGGAAGAAGAGATAATAAAAAATGAGAAAGAACTAGAGAGACCAAAAGCTATGATATGCCCGGAAAGTGAAAATCTAAAGGAAAAGAAATGAAAATGAAAAATGTAAACTGCCCAAAGTGACAAAACAGGAGGGAAGAATCTCAACAAGCACTCAACCAGACCACCATGCCCAAAGACCCGGGATTCGCAGGAGAATGCCAGGAACCATTTGGAGAAGGAACACCTCTTAAACGGTTAAAAAAAAACCAACAGGGTAAGACATTTCACATGAGTCCATGCATGCATGTGTGTGTGTGTGTGTGTGTTTATTCTATGAGACAAATACTGTCTGGATTTCCAATGAGAATATATTAGGGGAAAAAAGTCTAACTATCGTCCTTGAAGAATATGATGAATGTCATATTGCTGGTAGTATAGCAGCCTAGAAGACAAAAGTACTCCTTCTGTGATGAAATAGAATTGATACTGGTCATCTGAGGATGCTTCAGTATTAGTATCTGCATAATAACAAATACCAATTCAAAAGACACATTAAAGCCTGTGATTATATCAAAAGAAGCAGTGAGTATTTTTTATCAAAAGAATATCAAGCCACAGATATTTATTAAGCACTTACTGTGTGCTGGGCATTGTGTTAAATGTTAAGAATACAGTAAATAAAGAAAAGAAAAACACTCATGAATATTAACAAGTAAAATTCTTGGAAGGAGGTGGCTAGGTGGCACAGCGTATAGAGCACCAGCCACAGAGTCAGGAGGACCAGAGTTCAAATCCAGCCTCAGACACTTAGCACAAAACTAGCTGTGCAACCTTGGGCAAGTCACTTAACCCCAATTACCCTACATTTCCCCCTCCAAAAAATTTTTTTTAAACCTCTTGTAATGCTAGGGTTTTTCATTAGCATGTTAAATGTATTTCTTTGACATAAAATGCTAGTTTTATACATAATAGAGAGACATTAGAAGTGTTCCCTTCAAGAATGGGATTAGGTGAGATTGCCCACTCTCAAGGGGATCAGCATGGATTTAACTACCTCTATTTGTCAATGGTAGGATGATTTGCTTAGACAATATACAGAATTTTCTTAAAAAACAAATGAGATACCAGTTGTCTTCAGCATTACAGAGGGAGACCAATCAATCAAGAAGCACTTATCAATCACCTACTATGTGCCAGAAACTGTTTTAGGTACTAGGCATAATGACAAAAACAGGACAGAAACTGCCCTCATGGAGCATTTTGCTGGGGGGCAGAAGAGTAAGAAAAATATAATTCCAGAAAAACAAAAAAGAGAGGAATAGAAGGAGAAATGCATTCCCCAATAAGGAGAAAATATATTTGGAGGATGACCTAATCAGAAACACACGAGACCTATATAAAGACAAACACAAAACAACAACAAAATAAAAAGAATTAAAATAAGTCCAGGCAGAGCTGACGTTCATCTGTAAGTTAAATCAATACAGTGACACTGGAACGTGCTTCCCGTGATAACTCATATATTTGGTGCAATACCAATTTCAAACCAATGTGACACGCCATAGAAATAGAAAATGTGGTAAGAGCATTTCACGTAGAATGAAACTGATGAGATGACAAAGCGACAAGGGTTCGAGCTGCCAGGTCTCCAATTCCTTAGACCAACCATCATTCAATCCATTGGGTACCAGATACAATCGAAATAGATCAATGGAATAGAATAGAAAATAGAGGGATCCAAACCAAAGGCAATCAACAGACTAATGTTTGACAAGTCCAAGATACCCACCACTGGGAAGGGCTGCATTCTTTTTTTTTTTTAAATTTAGTTTTTATTTGTTTTCTTGTTC
>CM053599.1:4564939-4664042 GCA_028646575.1 Pseudocheirus occidentalis
TGTAGAACCGCTGCAGGCTGGCTGCGGGGCTCGGCTCAGCTCCTTCCCACCGTCCCAGGCCTGGCCACGGTGTCTCGGCTTCCGGCTGTTCCAGCCTCCGCTCCGGTGGCCGCGCTGAGCCCCTGCTGCCGAGCTGCCTTCAGCGAGAGCTGTGATCTCTGGATTTGTGTGAGGCTGAGAGTCCTAGGCTTTCCTAGACTTTGTCTGGGCTCGTTTTTTCTGGGTGTTTAGGGTGGCGGTGTGGGAGCTGCGGGACCTTGCTGCTTCTACGCCGCCATCTTGGCTCCGCCCAAGGGTTGCATTCTATGAACAACAAAACTGTTGGGAAATTCGGGTAGCAACATGATGAAAAAAGAGCTCCACGTTTTGCCCTGATACTACATTTAATTCAAAGTTGACCAATAAACTAGACAAAGGATACAGAAAATGAATATATATCCATCACAATGTTTTAAAGAAAGGAGAATCTCATATAGTCAATACACAAGAAATGATTGGAGGAAGATAAATGAATTATTCATAATGAGATAATGTTTGCAAATTGAATCACTGACCTGAAAATGCTACTTGCGGAGGCAGTAACGGTCAGGTAATGTTGGCCTAGACTCCAGCTACATCTTATATGACCCTTAGCTATATGAGCCTTGGCAAGTCACTTCATCTCACCGGATCGCATTTTCTGAATCTGAGGGTATGTGGATTCTAGGGCTTCTAAGTTTCCTGGGAGTTTTCATTTATAATTCTGTGGTCTATTGATATGCATGTGTTGCTATGGCTGTATCCAGAATAAGAAAAAAAACAGATTGGGGAAAATTCTTTGCTGTTTGAATTTTGAATTTTGATATCTGGAATATATAATTAAAACAAATTTATAGGAGGGGGTCTTTCAGTAGATAAGCAGTCAAAAGTTAAATACGAGCATTTTCCAAAATTCAGAAACTATCAAACTATTCAAAACAACGGAAGATTCTTTAAACTTCTTCAATAATCAGAGAAATTGAAATGAACACAACTCTGATATAAAGCCATAGACTCAGTAAATTAACACAGCTAATTAAAAGCAATAGAATTGGATGTTAGTGGGGCTGTGGAGAAGCAGGAATTCTGTCATTCAGCTGGTCTGTGAATTAGCACAATCTTTCTCCAATATGACAGCTAAGAAACTCTTAGTCTGAACTGGCAATCTAGCTGTGAGGACTCCACCCTAAGCATGTTATTAAAAAGAAAAATCCGGCCTATTCTACCCAAATATCTACAGAATTATTACTTGAAGTAGTGGAAACTTGGACACAACTCATGTGTCTACTTCTGATCTTTATGGGCTTTTTTCTACATCTTTTTTACTTCCTTCCTTGCTTTTCCCTTCCCTTCTAAATTCCTTACCTTCCTAATATAAAATTAGGAGAATCAGATTGATCTTTGTGGAATTATTTTCTCAGTAATAGCCACTAAATTAATTGTGAAGCAAGCCACATATGGCCAGAGAGTACATTTCCAAAGAAAGAAGGCATAGCCAGAGGTAGTGGGTAGCAACAGGAAATCCTAAATGCTTTTCTTATTTGGACTTTTTTATGCTGATGAGCTCATCAAAAAGTCTATACTTTTTCTGATGAATCATGAAAAAGGAGAGAGACTATGAGAGCAGCCAAGAAAACCTCCTCACCAGTTCCCTGTCTTTATCTCCCAACAATAAGCGCTTATCAGATTCAGTTTTTGCCTCCTTCTTTTCTCCCTCTGGACTCTCAATCTTCTTCAGCTACTAAGACCTATTCCCACAAGGTGCTCAGATCTTGAATATGACTTCAGAAAAATTAGAACTGGCGGAAGGTGGAAGGGGCTGTGTCAGCAAGTAGTGGGTTCCCATCACTGAAGTTCTTTGAGCAAAGACTGGATGGCTACTTATAAGGAAAATCAATATGGAGTTTCTAAGTAAACTTTGAGTAAGGTCGGGTAGTCTCTGGCACTCCTTCCAGCTAGGAGATTCCATCAGTGACATAATTACCCATATGGCTTACCTAAAATTCCAGGCTTAGGATATCTCTGTTTATTCTACACACAACATCATTCCTTTAACCAGGATGATCTCAGAAATACCAAGAGGGTATTTGAATACTCTACCACTTTGAATACTCTACCACTTAAAGCAGAATGGAGTCTAAAGCTAGATTTCATCCCCTAATTATTTTGACTCATATTTTTTTAGTATCCTTGGGCAAGATTACTTACGTTTGATATGGTAAGAAAAGTGACAATATAACCAATTGGATATGGTAGATCAGTAGTATGGAAATATGTGTGGATAACTGTGGTGAAATCTCTTTTGCTAGTGTGTGTGTGTGTGTGTGTGTGTGTGTGAGTCAGAGAGAGAAAAAGAGAGAGAGAAAGAAAGAGAGAGAGAGAGAGAGGGAGAGAGAGAGGAAGAGAGAGAGGGAGGGAGGGAGAGACAGAGAAAGAAAGAGAGAAAAGAAATGGAGCTAGGTGGGCTAACTGAGATGTTTAGGTGTCAGTGTACACAGACTCCTGGATATAGAGTTAGGGAGATCTGGGTTGGAATCCTCCCTTAGTTATTTAACTCATATGTGAAAAAGAGACAGTTGGACTCAATGGTCCCTTGCTCTAAATCTAAGATCCCAGGATAAGCTAATTAGATGTTAAATAGATGTTAAATAGCTGGACCCAAAGAGTGGTCATCAGTGGTATGATGTCCTGATTCTTCCACCTGTGAGGATCATCTCTTAAAGTTACCTCAAATTTATTTGATTCATTTAAAAGATTTCTATATGTGTATATACATATACAAATATACATATACACATATATGTATACATACATGTGGGTATGTGTGTGTGTATATACCCCCCTAACACATATGTATAAAAATCCCCAACAAATTATAAGCCCCTTGAGGACAGGGATCATTTCATTTTGTTTTTATGTTCCCAGGACCTAACAAGTAGAAATGACTAAGAAGACTTGGCAAAGTGGAACACATGACTACAGGGTAATGTTCAGGATGATAAAGAGCCCATATTCTATTGCTGTGCTTTGTGAAAAATAGTGGAAGGAATTGGGGATGTTTAGCCTTGAGAAAGTAGAATTGTTGGCAGCAGGATGTCAGTTTTCTTCACGTATTTGAAGGAACTTCAGATGGATGATGGATTAGACTTATTCTGTTTGGTCCTAGGGAGCAGAACTAGGAGTGGTCAGTAGAAGTTATGGAGGGGCAGATTTTGCTTCCACATATGGTAAATTTTCTAACAATTAGAGCTGGTCCAAAATGGCACAGATTGCTTAAGGAGGTGAAAGACTCTTCCTCACTGGAGGTCTTCAAGCAGGCACTGGATGACCACTTGCGTAGTCTACTGTAGAGTGCACTTACGTTGTTTTATAGGTTGGATGAGATGGTCTCAGAAATATCTTTCAACTCAGAGATTACACAATACTGGGACTCTCCCAGTCCACCAACTCCCTCCATCCCAGACTTCCCTTTCTTCCTATCTGCCAGTGTGGTTCTTGGCTTTGCATCATGGCTCTGTGTTTTAGAGTTCTCTGGATTCGAAGGGGAAAGGACAAACCTAAGGAGCAGATGTGTCAGTACAATATAAATGACTGTGAGGAGAAAGCTTGACACATGGCTCAGGATCTCCAAGAAGAATGTCTACCATTGTGTCCGATTATGGATCACATCACAATCTAATAGCAATTTTTATTTAATCAATAATTTCCATGCTGAACAGACAGCCCTGTTACAGAGAATCGACAGGCAGGTACTGATAGCACCAAGCCTTGTTATTAATCTTTACCCTGCTGCCTTATCAGCCAAACTACTGGGAATCAGCTCCTCGAAGCTGGCTTGGCGGGCCAACACCCCTCCTCTTTCTTCTTCCTTGCTCTTCCAAGTACATGGGATGCTTTTGTACTTTACACATGAAGTTTATTTGAGTTACCAGGGGCTTGATTGCCACAAAAAGGTAATTCATAGGAAGCAATTTCACAAATCAGTAGGACCGGGCCTCGACCACTGCTCAGTGTTAGCCTTTCCAAGCTCATAAATCATACCTTCTCTTTGAGATGTCAATCGCCAAGGAGCTTTGTAAAAAAAAAAAAAAATGTTGCCATCTGTAATTCAGCAAAGCCTTTTCATCTTGAAATAAGATGCTCTAGACTGATAACAAGAATAATCCTCTCTTGATCAAAAAAAAAATCTGCATTTTCCCAATTAAAGCGGCTGCCAGGAGCCAAAGGGAGTAGTGATGGAGAGTCGACTGAAGTTTATCTCAGCAGAACACAAGGAGGAGCGTGGCGAGTGCCTTGTTTCATTTCGTGCCTCCCTCCCTTATCTTGCTGCAAGAACTCAGCCCAGGGAGCCAGGAAAACACAGCAGGAGAGCTCCCTCACACCTACCTGCAGGAAAGCCCCAGGAGCTGTTCCCTCTGACCCAAGGCCCACCCAGCTGCTCTGCAGGTTGGGCATGGGGCACCCTGGAAAACTGCCAATGCTCTTGAAAATACATTTCCAAATGAGAACATCAGGTGTGTTTCTTGATAGTGAAGGGAACAGATGTCCTTATTCCCACTGTGTTTGGAATTTATAAAGGGGTCACAAAAGCAGAAGAAACAGGGCTGAGTCAATGGAAAACACATCTGGTTCAACTTGGTCTTCCACATCAGGGAGAAGCATTCAAGGCTTGTTTGCTAAATTGTGTTCACAAAGGCCCCTCTCCATTTCCCTACAACTCTGCCTGGGGTCAGCTGTTAACACTTGTAAACTCTCTACTGCTTTGCTCTTATCCCTTCCAAAGGATGTCAGAGGTTAAAGAACTGGTACCCTGAGTTAGATTCAGTTCGTGGTGATCTGATCACTAGGTCCACACTGGTTTCGATGATGTGCCCAAAACAAGCTCTTAGTCACCCTCACCCCAAGTTCTGACTATGCTTAGAAATGTCCTAAATGCTATGGAGCATTCTCCAACATTGTCTCTATCACAAGTCATCATGGAGGGGGTGGGGAAGAGACCAGTGGCTACTTCTTCCATCCTCGGTTGAACAAACGCTCACACCCTATTCCCTGGGTGCCTGTGACGCAGAGGTGCATGCCCTTCCTTCTGTTATGACACTCTATGCTTTCATTGTTTCCAGATATGCTCTTACTCCTTCTTAATTCTTATCATCCCTTAGCCTTCCATTCCTCTGTGCCCTCCAGAATCCCTGCTTTATCAATATACATGCCTTCATCCTATGTCTCTTCTTTTTTCCATCTTCTTTTGCTCCCATTTTAGAGCTGGGTAAAGTTTCCATCATCACCTCAAACTCTGCCCAAATATTTCAAAGATCCTGATCTGCCCAGATTATTGACATTAAACTCTCTTCAAGGTTCATGTCCTCCTTGTGGTCTGTACGTCTGTCAACCACTGAATGCATTATTTTCACCCTAAACCTTACCTCCTCCAGTTAGGACACTGCCATCCTCTCAGTCTCCCAGGCTCCCAAACCTAGGGTTCATTCTGGATTCTTCACCATCTCACACCCTTCATCATATCCGGTCTGTTGCCAGGATCAGTTGATATCACCTCTGATATAATTTCTCTTACATATGCCCCCTTCCCTCCTCTGTCACTGTTACCACTCTGGTACAGGCCCTCAGCCCCTCTTGCCTGGACTATCACAATAGCCGCTGTGGAAAGTATCTCCCTGCCTTGACTGTTCCAACCCCAGTCCATCATCCATTCAGTCACCTTCCTAAAGCTTATGTCTGACCATATCACAAAGAGCCCCCTCCTCCCCAACTCAATCAACTCCAGGGGCTCCCTATCACCTCTTTGGTATCCAAAGCCCTTCACAACTTGTCTGCTCCCCCCTCACACACACACTTCCAGTCTCTTCACACCCTCCACCCTCCCCCTTGCACTCTGGGATACTGTGAAATTGGTCTTCTTGTTCTTCCTCAAACGAGCTGCTCCATCTCTCACCTCCAGGCATTCTCACGGCTCTTTCCTGTGCCTGGAGTGCTCTCCCTCCTCATCTCCTCATCCTGACTTTCAGCAAGTCCCAGTGAAAGCCCAGTGTAAGTACCGTCCCTCCGTTGGTTATTCAAATGTATTCTGTATATAGCTGGGTTGTACATAGCTGTCTGTGTGTTATCTCTCTTAAATCAAATTAAATCATATTTGGAAAGAATTTAGCACAATGTCTGGCCCTAGTAGGCGCTTAGCAAAGGCTGATTCTTCTTCCTTTTCCATTAAGGAACTGTAAGTTCCTCAAGTCTTTTGTCTTTCTTTGTGTACCCAAGAGTTAGTACTTGGCATTTACTGACTGACTGGCCTGTTGCCATGCTGAGTTCTAGAATTCAGAAATTCTGGGGGTTGGGAAGAAGAAAGAAAATTCTTATTAACTAAATTAGAAAAAAACCCTCAATTGTCATATGTCCTTTTACTCGGTTCTGCTGGTTCCTCAAACTGTCATCTTCTATCTCTATTCCTTTTCACACTCAAACTCCTAGAAGAAGTAGTCTATGTTTTGGTATCTCCACTTCCTTCCTATCCCTTGCAATCTGGCTTCAAATTCTACCATCCACCTGAAATTGTAATCTCCAATGTTATGTCCTAAACACTAAATCCAATGTTCCTTTTCTGCTTAGTTAACACCCTCCTTGAGTTTCCTATAACTTTTAACCATGTTAACTACTCCATTTCCCCTGCCCTCCTTCCTAGGGTCATTCAACAAGGAAATACTTCCACTGGGATTTGAACACATGTCTCTACTGACTCCATACGCAGCATCTTTTCCTTCAGAGTCCTTTATAGCATTGTGTGCTAATGCCTTAAGGAGTTGAAAAGATGAGACAGTCTTAATCCAAGGGGACTAGCATGAAGTTTTTCATTTGTCTTTTCTCCCAAATCAGAATGAACGCCTGACCAAATCCATATACTTCTCATTCCTATTTCCCACCTCAGTCAGGAAACATTCCTAAGACACTCCAGCCTTGACTATTTCCTCCCTCAACTTGACTCCTAAAACATTTATTGCCTGGGCCACATCATTGAACCTTTAATTACATCCTGCCTTATCTTTGTCTAAAGTTTTTCATGCATTAGCCTGTCTTTTTGATTGAAGATAAAGCTCACTTCTTTGGGGTGGGAGGAGGGTCCCATAATTCTTTTTTTGTCTTCAAGTGTGTTTGACTCGAAGACCTGATCAACAAATACTCCATTAGTTTCCTCACATCTTCCTCTCCTCCTTGAAATCAAGGTTATAACCAATTTCCTCCCAGCAAGGGACGGTCTCTGTAGTGTCTACAGGTGCCACACGTGTGTCTCCACTCTGCAAATGACGTGAGCTCTCAATTAAGCCGCCCTCCAGTTCTGTGCAGCCGTTATCAAATTGGAAAAGGGTCGTTAACGGTTGGCAGGACAGGATTCTGACTAGGAGGGATTCATTGGGAATCCAGAAGGAGTCTGTGGGAAAACTGAGTACAGCACAAAGTCCTCTCACAGTATTTTGAGGCCATGTCTTAGTGAAACTTCTCATAAAGGTCCAGCTGGTTTCTACTTCAAGATACCACACAATGCACTGCCTAAGATGATTCACAAGTAATACTTTGGTTTATTTTCTCAGACACAAATGTTCAGACCAAAAGGATAGTAAGAAGCAAAGTGGAAAATTTAGACAGTTCTCTAGAAAAGTTTTGTCCCAATCAAAATAAAAGATAAGTGTCTATACCTATAGAAAGGCAGATTAGAAACGTAGATCATAAAATGTAAAATATATATGTTATAAATGACATGTAATATGATAAACTATATTATATTACATTATGGTATAGATGTTGCCATATAGTTAGAATTACTCCTGATTGTCCAAATGAGGTGAATGGCCCAATGGAAAGTCTGGTGTTTTGGGAGATAGAATCCTAGTGCTGCTGCTCCTGCCCTGTGTAACCTTGAGAAAGTCACTTACCATCTGTGGACTTCATTTTTATTATCTGTAAAATGAAGGAACTGAATTAATGATGCCCAGACCCCTTTCCTATATGAAATGCTAAATATGAGACTTGGAAAGAATTTAGGAATCATCCACTCAAAGCTGTTTACTCTCTAGAAGAGGACGTGGAAGCATATAACACATTGGCAATCCCCACACTTCCCATGGCTCCCTGCACAATCCTCTGCCCAGCTTTGTGTCATTGCCAATGTTAACCTGGCCCTCCAGGAGACTCATTGCCACAGATGCACCAGGAAGTCAGAAGCACACTCCCAGAAGAAAAGGGAGAAAATTCATGTCTCTCCCTCCCTGTTTGGCCAAAGAGGAGGGTTATGCTGATGCATTGCATAGACTTCCAGGAATGAGATGTGCTATTTGCTTCTGGTGGACTTATTTTCTCTCTTAAATTTAAAAAAAAGTCTTTGCTACAAGGGAAAGCTCATTGGGTAGGAGAAGAAAAGATGTGCTTGGAAATGAAAGTGATCTAAAGAAGATCAATTATATATATATATATACATATATATATATATACATATATATCCAAGTCAGACAAAAAATGTACATTAAGGAAAGGCAGAATATGATAAACTACTTCTTTTAGAACATTTTGGCCAGGCTCCAGACAGGCTGGATAAAGTAGCTCTCCAAGGTAGTGGAAGGAAGCATTGGGCCATATGTCAAGACAAAGTCTCTCCAAAACGTTACTGAGGATAAGCCTCCCTGGGCCAGCCAAAGGTCCTTATCTAGACAACTGTGATAACACCCTTAGTATCACTTTTCCCGCCTTGGTGGGAGTTGGGATTGGGTGTGAAGAAAATACTTTACATGGCCTGGCATGCTCTGCAACAGTGACCCTAAGCCAAGATAGTGCTACACCGAAGGCAGCAACTGAGGGATCAACACTGTGGTTGAAGAGAAGAAAGCCAAGAAATTCTGCAAAGAACCACAGAAGGCTCTCCCAAAGAAGTTAACATATAGGTCTCAATTCTCAGAGACTTCAAGGAGAAAGGTAGCACATGAAAAAGGCACTAAGTGATATCGTCAAAAATATAATTCAAGATTTACAGATGGAGAGGTCAAGAGTTGGAGACCGTGAGAAGACTGTTCCATAGGTCATAACTATTTGTCATTGACAAGAAAATTGGAAGGTATTGGACTGGAGATCACAGGACATCACAAAAAGTAAAAGGGTCTAAAAATCAATGAATAGGAAAGTGCTCTTTAGGAGAGCAATGACTGAATTAGCTGGCTGTGCCCAGGCATGTCACTGATTAATTGGAGTAATGTTTAAAACCAAGAGCAAATCAGAAGAAAGGCTAAAGACAAGACACTGAGCATCATGACAACAGATCCTACCTAATGGAAAAAAAAAACAATGTTCTCTGCAAAACGGCAAATAGACAAAGGTAAATAAATTCACTTTCTTACTGTTTCTTTAAAAAATTATTACTGATTAAAAAAAACTACTACAATGAGGAAGCCACAAGAGATACAAAACCGGGCCAGTTAACCAAACATCCATTTCCTTCCCAAGATCAACTTTCCATGAGAGTTACAACAAGTTCATTGGTTTAAAAACAGTGAGGCAAGCAAGACTGAAGATTGTCAACAGATTATGAACATGAAATACAAAAAAAGAGTTGGGGAGAGAGCAATGATCCTCCAGAAAATTTGCCACAAGGTGTAGACAAATCTGATAATCCCGAGACCTCTGAGAATGGAAGCAGGTTACCAAATAGGCTTGAAATGAAATCAGCCTGCTACAGAGGTTTTACTTGGGATAATGAAAGCAGAATTTATGGATTTCTAACAACCCAGCACTAGATGTCTATAGTCTATGGTGGAGGTGGGGAAACTTTGGCCTTGAGGTCATATGTGGCCTTCTAGGTCCTGGGGTGCAAGCTTATGACTGACTCTTAAGTTTTACAGAACAAATCCTTTTATTAAGGGGATTTCTTCCTTGAAGCTTGGATTCAGAGGGTAGCACTTGAGGACCAAGAAGGCCACAGGTTCCCCACCTCTGCTCTATGGGGATATGAAAACGGCACATAAGGAAATTAAGTAAGGAAAAGCGGGATTGGACCTGGTCAAATAGAGGGGAAAACTGTTAATGAAGTAGACTAAATTGCCAAGGCAATTGTGAATCAAGTTGCAAAGAAATCTCAAAAAGGGGGCAATCAAAAAAAATGGCCAAGATCAGGGAGGGGGCTGTGATTTTTTTAAAAATGCAACCAAGAAGACAACAGAAGTTAATTGGCCATGTGTATGCTTTTTTAGCTCGATAAAATGATCTATACATTTATTGAGGATAAGCTTGATGAAAGAAAGAGTAGGAGAGGATAAGAAGGCTTTCACAGACATGCCTCTGTACCAGAACATGGTTCACAGTCAGACAATTCTGCGGGGGAAAGAATAAAAGATCTTGCTGCATTTAGTGTTTGCTGATTACTATTTTTTTTTAATCTGGACTAATCAACCTCACTCTCATTGGATTTGTCTTAAGGAAGGAATAACATACACACTCAATTGGGTATATTACCCTACAGGAAAGTAGGGGGGAAGGGAATAAGAGGAGGGATGATAGAAGGGAGGGTAAATTGGGGGAGAGGGTAGTTAGAAGCAAACACTTTTGAAAAGGGACAGGATCTTCATGACATTGTCCAGCTAATATGCAGACTTCAGCCACTTAGATTGCCGGGCCAGGGTCATTGAGTGCCCCTGGAACCAGTCAGCCCAACACCCTTCACAAAGGGGAATCTTCCTTTCCTTTGGCCTCTGTAGGACACAGTCCATGGCATTTGCAAGCACATTGGGTGAAGACATGGATTGTATTTTCTTCCTTCTTTGATGCTTCCCCTTAATGGATGACCAAGGAATATTGTCTCTCTACATGCTTCTATCACTGGCTCTCGTCTGGTCTCATAATTGTGCCGCATGATCTATCAGAGTTGAGCTTTTCAGACTGAGCTTTGCCCTACTTAGGCTAGTTTTTTTTTCTTTCTTTTTAAGAAAATATTATTTTTATTTTTAATTAACTAATTAATGTTTAGTTTCAACATTAATTTCAACAAGATTTTGGGTTACTAATTTTCTCCCCATCTCTCCCATACTCCCCACCCCAAGATGACAAGCATATTAAATACTCCTTCCCCCAATCTAATATACACAGGTGCAACCATAGATTTTTCCAAGATCATTTATTATCATTATTATTCTAACAGGATATGAATGAGATAATAATAAGAGCTAGAATTTATATGGTGCTTTAAGCCTGGGAATTAGGTGCTGTGATTATCTCCATATTATAGCTGATGAAATTGAGGCAGACACAGGTGAAGTGACTTACCCAGGGTCACACAGCTAGTCCATCTCCCTAATCCTAGGACTGGCGCTCTATTCATGGTGCACCTCCCAGCACCCTATATGTCATCAGGCTCAGAGTCAGCTGGTTCTATTTAGTCAAATGAAGGTTTAATTATAAAGACAGAGTTGTAAGCCATGACCTCTTCTTCTCATTTGAGGATCTTATTCCTCAGGGGGCAGGAAGTAGAGTTCCCATCTTCTCGTGTCACACACTCTCACTACTGAGCATCTGCAGCTTTCTCCAAGGCTCAGACCCCATGTCACTTTCTAATCTCAACCTTTTCTGATAGCCCCTAGTGACGTCTCCCTACTCCCTTGTATCTGGCATGTAACAAGTTCTATACATACATATTGTGTCCCTTTACTAGAATGTAAATTCCTTGAGGGCAGGAACTATTTCACTTTTGGTTCTGGATGTCATAAATGATCAGAGTCCCTGGCACATAGTAGGTGCTTAATAAATATTTGACAAAGGACTGGTCAGTCTTGAATCTCTGTTCATGAGAACAGTTTTCATAGGCATAGCTGAAGGGTCAGCTTCTTTTTTTTAATGGCCCTTAAAGTATAATTTGCAGTGTGGTTTTTAGCTGCATGAGATACAGAGATGCAGCCTGCATTGTCTCCATGGCACTCTTAATATATGGTATGTCTGAGTGAGCTAAAATTCCCTTGTGGGAAAACTGTGATCTGATGCTCCTTCACTCCTACAGTTTGGGGCTCCCTCATATGATCTCTGTCCCACTGGTTATAAAGCAGCCATGCCCCTGTCATGGGGTATGGCTCTTCTTCCAAACTGACAAAATAGAACTTTCACAATCAGATAAAGATTTATGAGAGGTGTGTGAAAATAATGCCTATTCATCTTCAATCACCTCCCTGTCTTTTGATGTACCAGCTGGCCCAATGGAAAAGGAGGTCCTTTAGACAATCCTCATCTCAATCATTAACAAGTTAACCATCCATTTCTTGGCTCCCAGAGTAGAAGAATGTTGTGTTCCATCTGATGCAAAGTGTTCAGAGATGTGCATGTTGGGAGATAGAGGACAGTATGTTCTTGCAATTTTCTGAATATGATGCCTGGGGGGAAGGGGCAGAATATGATGAGGGTGGGAGCAGGGGAAAAGGAGCTATCACCCACTTACTGGACTTCGTGTCTCAAGGCTCAGGTGAGAAGACAGGATCAGGTACATGCTAGCAGACTCACCATCCCTCGTCTCCTTTAAGGAGTTTTTGGTGATCCCTGAAAAGGTCAGGATTTGCTCCCTCCCTCTCTTTCTCAAATTAAGGAACACGATTGAGGAATAGAAGAGGCAGCCCCAAAGACAGGGAGAACTAGGTCAAAGATCTGATCGCTGCTGACATGCTGGCCGCGGTACCACCCTAAACACTTCTTACAAACATCCATTATCATCATCATTAGTGTCACCGTTATTTTTATCCCAATTTGTCTTGGTGCACCACATAGCAGGTGGGCTCAGACACACCCGAACAGATTTTGAAAAAACAGTATTTTATGTCTCATTTTAAAAATTTATATTTTAAGTTTAAAATAAAAAAATAGCTATGGCTAAGTTACCTCAGTTTACTTAATAAAAACAAAATACTTCACATTTATTTTTATAAAAATTCTATTGCTGTATGAAATGCTCTTCATGTATGCAGGAAACTTCTGTTTCATAGAGTATAAGCCTCTTGAAGGCATGGACTCTCCCATTTGGAGGCTTGTAGCTCTACTACATCTCTCACACAACAGATGTTTAACAAATATTTATTTTAATTTCTAGGGGGAGGGAACCCCTTTCCCCTCCCAACACACAAAAATACAAGGGTAGGGGCTGGTCATATTCTATTTCTTAGTACTTTTCAGTGCTCAATAGATACTTGTTGAGTGGAATGGAATTGTGACCCTCCCAAGTAGAATGTAAGCTTCCTGTTGTTTGGTATTCCTCTTTATTTATTTATTTTTCTCTGGTATCAAGAAGGGTGCCTTGCACGTAGAAAACACTGAATAAACATTTGCTAAATTGGATTGGATCATAGGCAGCTTGTAAATTCTCAGAGACTCAGTTTCTTCACCTCTAAAATGGGGATGATAATGAATGTTTTTCCTAGTGTGGTACAGTAGAAAGGGCTGGATTCAGAGTCAGAGGATCTGGGTTTGAATCCCATTTCTACCACTTACTATCTGTGTGACCTTGGGCAAATGATTCCATCTGTCTGGGCGTCACATCCACATCTGTCAAATGAAGAGATTGGTTTAAAAAGTTTAAATCTGTGGTCCTACAGTTATGACGTCAAAGGGCTGCCAAGCAAAGTGCCATGGGAACCTTACATTTTGCTAGAACTAGCATTTACTATTATAACATGAAACTTGGCAACTAGCAGCCCTCACAAAGGTCTGAAACCATGCCCCCTAAAAGGCAGGAAAGGCAGCTTTCCTTTAAATGCTCCCCCAGAAAGTCCATAAGCCACAGGAATTCTCTCCTTTAGCATCACTTGGTAAAAATAGCCTTAAAGGACTTTCCTTCTCCTGATGTCCCCAGACACCAATTCTCCTTTCCACAGCTGTCCCTTCTGGGGAGAAAATCCTCCTGTTTTAGGTAAATGCCTCTTTTCTAAAGCCTTTGGAAGGAGGGTCAGCAGGCACTTGCCCCCTCTGTGGTCATCCTCTTAAGGATGCTCCCTTAGAATGTGTAAGTGTGGCTGATTTTGGCATTGAATGCAGAGGAAGTGATAATGAAGGCACTGGATGGGGATTCTTTGTGCCTGCTGCTGTCATCAATGGATTCCATCCCTTACCCACCTTTCTATGGTGTAAGCTGCACGGAAGCATCTGCTTGATGACAAAGACACCCACTCCATATGGGCGATCACAGTTGTCCCTCTTTAAAGTCCTTAAGGACAGCTGCTAGGCATGATGTCAATTTCAACCGATATACACAGATTTCAACCTGATGAGCGCCTAACTAGTGTAGACACCTGTGCATATTTCAAATGCCTCCGACAGAAAGCAAACAACAGGGTGTCATCTACCTCTAGCATAGTATAAATACAGAAGAGGGAGACAGATGGGGGAAGTCCTGGAAGATCCCTCCAACCCAGCAGACGAGAGAAAACATGCCACTTATGGGATTATGAGCTGCCTTTTAGAAACTTAGAATGTTATAGAAAACTACTTAGAGAAAATAAAAGCCTCCAAATTAATTACTCTTGCATTTGGATAATATACCTCACAGCAAGTAATAACCAGGTATTGGTATAAAAAGGAAGAAATAAATAATACAATGTGAGTCGTCTTCTACTGGCCCTCACCCTGCCTCGATGGCCTCAAAGACTTAAGGAAGGTGGCCTTAAGCAGGTCATGGAGTTTTCCCAAGCCCCTGTTTCCTTATCTATAAAAATGAGGGAGTTGGACAAAGATGACTTTGGGGGGCCCTTCAGTCTCTTTGTCCCAGTAATTCAAAATTTTTAATATAATATTCTTCAATCAAATAATAAATCACAAACACGTACATGGTGCTTAAAATTTTTAAAGTGAGGTCCAGCCACTGCAGTCACAATGCCCTTCTTCTGAGCTCCTGCCTTGTCAAATCCCTGACTTCCTTTGTGGCCCAGGTGACGTAGCTGCCACCACCTCTCTCGTTTTTCCTTTAAATTACATCATGCTTTTCAGATGTGGCTACAATCGGGGACTGGCCTTAGGCTGTCCTTGATAGGGGGACCTCTGGGGAGAGTAGACTCCTTCCTCCCACCAGTAGAGACCAGCACCTTCTCTGCAATTCCTAACCTTATAGGTGCTGAGTCTACTGGGTCCAATAGCCAGGCTGGAGGAGATGGATCTAGGTTGTCCTGGCTTCTGGGCTGATTCTCTCTCTATTACACCTTGATGCCCGTGACTCTGAAAGGTCTTTGATGTACGTGTTTGTGAACATGTTGTATCTCTGGGTCCTTCAGGGTAAGGGCTAGTTTATCCCCCGTGTCTTGTACTCAGTATTTAAGAGCTTAATAAATGCCCCATTTACCACCAGCTACACTGTTTTTGGACTTCTTAGGGACACCTCCAGCATGCCCCTGCACAGGGTACCTTCATTCTTCAGCCCTCCTTTTCCTCCTCTCCTTTTTCTCAATATCCTATTAAGTGCTGTCTTACCCCAATATACTGTAAGCTCCTGGAGGGCAGGGACTGGTTTAGTTTGTATTTGTATTTGCATCCCCAGAGCTCAGCCCAGGGCCCAGCAAACAGCAGATGCTTAATCAGTGCTTACTGACTGACTCATTGAACCTCCCACTCAGGAGAGGTATATAGCATAGGTTTTTCTCCATTTTGCAGATGAGGTGGTTGAGGCTTGGAGAGGAATGAATCACAGAATGGAAGGGTTCAGTAGCGATCCCAGAGGTCACATAGTCCCACCTATGCCAAAGGAAATCCACGCTTCCACACAACTGAAGAGCAGTCACCTCGCCTCTGCTAGTCAGAGGCAGCTCATTGGAGGTTTAGACAGTGCTAATCACCAGGCACTTTTTAAGCCTAAATTGGCAAATTTATACCTTCTCCAACTGCTCATATTCCTGACCTCTGTGGCCAGATGGAATCATGGTAGTTTGTTTTTTCAAACAGCCAAATCTCCTCTAGCTTTTCATGGCTAGGGGGCAAGCAAATGCCTTGGAGATGAGCCTTCACTTTCAGGATGAAGAAACAAACCCAGACCAATGTTGTGATCTAGTCAAGATTCCACAGGAGTCGAATCAGGAGCGATCAGCAATGAGGACCTAGGTCCTGAGTGCAGATTCTGGGCCCTTCCCACAGAACCCCACCCCTGGAGAGTAACTCACATCAGCACCGATCTTTTCATCTTACCCTTTCATTAACTGCTATGTTCTCTTCCAGCTTAACTGCTCATCAGGAAGATGCCTGCTGCCCCAAAATGCCGATTAAAGAAAACAGAACCAGCTCTTAGCTCCTGGGCGTGGAAGTAAATTTGTGACGCTGCATTTAATAGCAACTCGAATTCAGCTAAGCCCAATTATAATATCTTGCTGTGATGAGAAATTAATTAAACATCTCCATGATAAAGACCCCAGGAGCAACTAGAGATTCTCCAGTAAACACACAGCTGGGGAGGGCCAGAGAAGTAGGAGACAAAATGAGGAGGAAGAAAAAAAAAACATATTTAGCCCATCTGTTCTGACACTAATGGGCCCTGGTAATCTTTTCAAGAGTACATGCAGTGCATTGTACTGGAAATGCAACTACCTGGCAGGCAAATTCATCCCGTTTCCTAATTCTACTCTTCCACTTGGTGACTTGCTAATGGGAAACACATGTCTCCCTCCTGCACCCAGTTCCAACGGCCCTGGAATACAGTGGCTGAGCCAGAATGAGGGGAGAACATGTCACCATTTAGAGCTTTCAGCAAAGCCCTTCAGTTGCAGCCAGCACCCTATTCCAGGGAAGGATATCAATTATAGATAGTGACTTGCTTTAGCAGCCTGGTCGGGACTGTCAGACACTAGATAGACAGCCATGGAGACTCATGAATCTTTCTATTAACTGTAAGAGATGGGGGAAGAGCACAGGTCGGGCTATAAATAAGGCCGAGTGGCATCAGAATGCTTTAACACCTCGACTCTTGGCTGTCTGTGTCGGGAAAATTCACCGAATTCAAGAAAACTCTTCTTTCTTTGAAGAAAGTTACGACAATCAAAGTGGTTTCTTGTTTCCCTGAATCCCTTTTAAAAAACGTCCCTTCTACACTTTATTTTTTTCTGGGAGGATTAAGTGAATTCTCATAAGTTATGTGCCACCTCTGTAGGAAATGTACAGGGAAGAGAAAATTAGCCTGAGGTGACCCCACATATCAGGCCTTCCAAATCCACTTTACTACAACATGAAGAAAACATCTCAGAAATGAGAACGGGAGTTGAGATGCTGGAAAGTTTCAGAAGCTGCCCCTCATTGAGGAAATTCAATTCCAGTGGAATTTCAACTCTTGGTCCTTGTATACTGTACAATTGATGAAATGAAGCATTTCAGAGTGGACAGAGAGCAGACTTTGGAGTGATGGAGACCTGGTTTCAAGATCTCTCTCTGACAGACACTGGCCGCATGACCCCGGGCAGACATCACGTCTTGTTGTTCTAAGCAGCTCTTTAAAATCATAAAGTGCCAAGAAGCTGAGAGCCTGCAACGGTGAAAGGATCCTCCATATCAGAAATGTCCCATGCCAGTTACATCATAGATCAGGAAGATCCCAAATATCAACCCCGGGGCATAGTACTTTGCACACAGTCAGCTCTTAATAAGCCCATTTTAAATTAAATTAGGAAGAATTGGGAATAAATAGTCTGGAAATAGAAAGACCCACAAAGGCCCCATTTTTTAACAGTTGAAGGAGACTGAACTCCAGTTAAGATTAAGGAGCTGTTCAAGATCACAACTGTCATATAGCCCAACCCTCTTATTCTAGAGATGAGAAACTAGGTAGATTTGGTGCCATGACTAGTCCAAGGTCACAAAAACAGAGGAGCAGAAATCAGGACTTGTAAGCTCAGACCCAGACCTCACTGTGGTCTAGAAAAAGCCTGTTTTTTTTCAGTCCTGGCACCTGGGTCCAATTGCTGCCTCAAGTGGTTAACAAAGTTTTATTCTCTCTTCCTCACGGTTCTCTTGGATCAAAGAAAACATGAGGTGTTTTCCTTGATGGAAAGAAGATGCATTTTCATGAGATGACCCAGAGAACTGGAGCATCTTCATTGAAGGCCAACTGCTCATTTTCACTGTTCAGTGTTGAAGGACCTTTGCACAACCATTCAAGAAGAGACTCCTATAGACCCCCTCAGCTCTCAGCCTCACAAGTGCCCCAGGGGAAAGCATTAATTCACAAAATTCACTTCTCATGGCCTGCCTACTCATTCTTCCCTCCACTGGCCCAGCCTATTTTAAAAAGCAGGGGCATCATAAGAAAATGACATTGGACTTGGCATCAGAAAATGGGGTCGAGGCCCCGCCTTGTCAGTCTCCAGTTCTGTAGGTTTGGGTGTCAATTGACTCCTCCATAAAAGTTGATGCTTGGCCTCGATCCTTGTGGTCAAAGGTTCTGATAAGCTCTAATATTCTAGGACTATGAGTGTAGACCCTGGGATGATTTCTCTGATGGTGCCAATGTCTGTATCCACAAGCTCATTGTGAACCAGCACACCCACATACAGGCTAATCACAGTTGAAGAGAAGCCACCACCACACAGAACATCCGAACTGACGGGAGCCAAGGTACTGTCTCAAGGGAGGGGGGAAGCTCAGCCTGCCAGCTCCCTTTCAGGAGAAGCCTTTTAGGAGCTGCTATGGCTAAAGTTCATCTCCACCTAGGAGATGGCAGCCCTCGCCCCATCCCTTGGATCCATAGTTACAGGAAGCAGGCATGGTATCCTGCCGCACAGCAGCTTGCTGATCTTGAATTTAGTTCAATTTAACATGCATTTTTAGGCACCTACTATGTGCAGGCATATAAAGACAAAAATGAAAATCTCTTCTACTCTCAAGAAACTTCCATTCTCCACAGGGATAACGGAAGGGGGATAATCCTAGACCTCATTTCACCAGGTCTTTAAGTAGGTCCATCACGTACTTGAATGGACTTTCTCCTCCTGGACCACGCCTAGCAGTCCACTGCAAAGCACCTGGGCATTCTGCATCCTCATTTCACAGCTGATGATGACAGGCCCTGATCCCTGCCTATGGGATGCATGGGCTGAGTCTCAGATGGTGGATGTTAGCCCAGGACACACAGGAGAGGCCTAGATTGTACTCTGTTCATGCTACACTAACGTTAAAAATGAACAGGATTTTTATCATTTAATAATTTAATATAATTACAAAGACGTTATATATTATATAAATACATAAATATAACAAACATACTTCATAATTTAATATAATTCTCCAAACATCTGTATTGGCTAAGAATGAAAACCAAAAGGCACATGGAAGCCCACGAGGGTGCGTTCTTGAACCTGTGAGGAAGGAGGGAGGGATGGTCACACTCAGTCCAGACCTTCAAAATTGCCATTATCTTAAGAGCATTTTAGTGCTCAGGCACTTGGACACTGGACTTCACACCAGTCCCTGGCCCACAGCACCTGCTGAGCTGCAAGAGCCTTTTATTCTTGATTACCCCAATTGACGAGGAGCTCAATGATACCCGTGGCATTTCTGCTTTGTCCTTCCCCTCCCCCTTACTCCCAGCCTGCTCTCCACCCCTCCCTGGTGAGGACACAGAGGAGCAAAGACACAGATGTGGAAAAAGATGTGGAAAACCCTGTGATGCCGGCTCCGACAGCATCTCTGCTGGCTTTCTCAGAAAGGTGAATGAAAAATTAACGGCGCAGGGGGAACAGTGTGCAAGTTTTGGAGTAGGAAGCCCTGACTGTCATTAACTGCTTCTGTGACCCCAGACAAGACACTGAACCTCAGTTTCATCATCTATGGAATGAGGCATTTGGACTCATTGGCTTCAGAGCCTTCTCAGCTCCAAACCTATGACTCTGTAACTGAAGCATGAAATATCACAAAATACGGCATAATCAAGGTCTACTGCAAAATCCGTCTGAGTCTGTGCACAACAATAAGGGTGTCATTCACCAAAAAGGGACCTATAGGTGGCCATTCCTGAGCAATGAGGGCCTCCAACGGCCGCTGGAGCTTTTGGTCTTGGGCCCCTCAGGACCTGGGGAGGAGGAGGGGGGTAGAGAAGAGAATGGCCAGAGATCCTGTCCTCTATTGTGATGGTGCCTTGGGGGAGGGGGAGGAAATGCCTCTTGATTCCAAGGTTAATCATAATTCATGTCCAGCTTACTATCACTCAATAACCATCAAAGTCTGAAACTCCAAACAGTGTTCTCAGCCTTCTAGGATCAGAGCCATTATACTCTCTGCAGAAGGCTTTATTGGATTTCTCAGTAAGCTTTAGTTGACTGAACAGGTCAAGAACTGTGGCTCAGAGTTTTCTTTCTTCTCAGAAACTCATAAAGCCCTCTCCGCCTTGTGACACTGCTGCCTGAGAGACTCGCCTCAGCCTGGGGTCAGTGCCGCTGACCCCCTGGGAAGAGGTCGTGCCGTTTGTAAGCCCCACTCTGGAATACCATTAACTTACATGCACGAGCTGCTCCTGGGTGTCAAACTCGCGCGCGCAGCCCTCCCAGTGACAATTTGTCTCGTAGACCACTTCAGGCTCTTGCTTGTTTTCATCTTTATCCCCTTCCTCCTTGACGAGGGTCATTCCTTCAGGCTGTTCCTGAAACCGAGACGGTGGAGGGGAGGGAGAAGATAGGAGAAGGCTGGGTTAGACCAAGAAGAAACTGGAAGAAGGCCTTTGGGAGCAGAGGCAACTGGGACAAGGAAAGCCCGCAAAGAGGCAACCTACTGGCTGGTGAAAGAAAAAGCCTGGGTACCCCAGACCAAGGTGCTGGCAGCATCATTTCCTTGAATCTTTGACAGCCTTTGGTATCCTGTGTGACCCTGCTCACATCCCATCAGCAAATGTTCTGTGAGGACAGGGACTGTTTCTTTCTTGTCTTTGTATCTTTCAAAGGTTATTTTTGTTTCATAGATTATGGAGCTGGAAAGAACAACAAAAATTGCCTCATTCAATCTCATTTTACAGGTTAAGAAACCGAGGCACAGAGAGGGGTAGGAACTTGCTACCCCAGTCAGAATCTGAACTCCATTTGAGTTCCATTTGCAGGGGCTTTTCCCATATGTCCTCCTGCCTGCCTAATACACCAAAGGTACTTAATACTTGAAGAATTCCGGAATTCAACTATTTACTGTCTTGTCATCAATTGGTTGATATCTGGCAGCTTTTCGGCCCTAGCTGACAGCGTTGAGACCCTTAGAAATATTCCTTTGATTTTCTCATAATTTTTAAGTAAAGGATCTGATTTCACATCCTGCCTCAGACATTTACCAGTGGTATTACCTTGGGCAAGTAATTCTTCTTTCTCAGGGTATTTCCTCATATGTAAAATGAGAAAGCTGGACTCCGAGGTCCTCTCGAATTCTTATCCTATGCTCATCATATCCTATCTAATAGATTTGCAGCCATTCCAAGACGTTTCCCACTTAGCAGTAGGAAAGCCACAAGGCACTTTAAACACATGATTCACATTAATCTTGATCTAGTTTCAGAGCCCCATAGTCACACTGACAAAGGTCGAGTGGTTGAACATGTTTGGGGGGTTGCTAGCATCCCTCATCATCCTTCCCCACCATTCCCAGTCACAACCATCTCCATGGAAATGGAGCAAGCTCCACATTCTGAGATGGAGTGGGTCCTTTCTCAGGTAGTCACAGAGGCCATTCTGTCCTGGCTGCCAGTCTGGAAAAAGATTCAAAATCTCTTCCCTCAAATCTGAATCAAAAATTCATGAAGATTCCCTAGAAAACTGAGTCCAAGGCCAAAAGCCAAGTCTGTCAATAGGTCTGGATCACACCTCTGGGGCTACTTACACACTGGAATTCTAAGTAAGCAAGTCCAGAGCTAAGCTCGAACTAAAATGCTGGCTCTGCCTTGGCCATTTCCAGTTTAATTGGCCATCCTGATCTGGGATACTAGCCCTGGGACTAGGGCTAGTATGGGCTGCCTGGACAAAGGCAGCTGCCATGTGACACTATGGCTGGGCTTGGTCAGCTCTGGCTTCAGCTCTCACTCTGGGGGTTAGGCTGAGGTGGAGAAATGAATGCTAAACTAAAACCTCAGTCTGGGTCAGCATGGGTGATCATAGTGCACTTGTCCACACAGAAAGTGTTCAAGTCAGTCATTCAATGGACTGTTGATAACCTGTCTCCTCTCTACCTGGTGATTGCCTGTACCTTCTTCCATTAACTAGAACCATGTCTTGTTTTTCTTGTGTTAGCATCAGGGTTCTGCTCTCAAGATACAAAGGAACAGGAATTCAGTGAGTCTGGGCAACAAGAGGACCAAGACAAAGTTCTGCATTTGTTCCTGAATATCTGAGTTAGGGGAAAAGAACTCCAGAGCCAGAAAGTCCGCTCTCCGGGGAAGACAGGAAAGGCAAAGGTGGTGCTGAGAAGGAGACTCGGGGGCTATACCTGCAGACTTCCTGCCCCCGGGCTGGGCAGCTCTTCATCCGCTTTGATCTTGGAGCGCTTATTGTGCATTGGATCCCCTGTGCTGCTCACTGCAGACTCACTCGTTGGCTTGTTTTGCTGCTCAGGGTTCGAGTCCAAAAAACAAAAAAAAAAAAACCCACGATCAATATACAATCCCATAACCAGACAAACAGTTCTATACGAGCAGCTTTGCTCAGTTTGGAGGACAACCTTAATTGGAGAGAGCGCTCAGGGACCTGGCTTAACAGGCTGAATGAAGCAATCTTTCATTTGGATCAGAAAAGAGGGGAAAGGGATGTTCTAGCTTTTTTTCATAGATACAAATAAGCTTCAGTCAATGTGTGGAAATAACACTTTGACTCCACATTTTAACAATTCTCAAAAAGGATAAGCCCAAATGTGGAACACACAACATTATGAAAAAATCACCCGGACCAGAACAGAGGGGTGGCTCCTTTTCCTTGAGAAGCTATTGTCTCCTATACACCATTAATGGGGCCATGATGAGAAGAGCAGCCCGCTATCGAATCTCCTCCCCCTTGTGCTAGAGAACCTGAGAAATGTTCTCGCAAGAGGCTGAAGGGAATGGAGGCACATGAGATCTCCCACTTCCCGATCTTCTATTAGGATTTCAGGTTATTTAAGGACGGGATAGGCTTTGGGCTCAGGCGCCATTTAACTTTCCATTGACCTTTGTTAGCAAGCTCTCCATTAAGTTATATTACTCAATGGCCAGAATCAGTCAGGAGGATGCTGCCTGGAGTTATTAAAGACATGGCAAGAGCTAGGGTTACATAATAGCTAGGCACTTCTATAGCACTTCCATGTTTGCATAGCAATTCATAAATACTATCTCATCAGCTCCTCACTCCGACCCTGAAAGGTAAGCCCTATTATCATCCCTGTTCTACAGATACAGAAACTGAGGCAGCCAGACATTAAGTGACTTGTCCAGGGTCACATAGCTAGTGAATGTCTGAGGCAGGATTTGAACTCCTAATATTGTGCTCTGTGTGCTATGGGACCAACCAGCTGCCGCGTCCAAGATGGACAGGAGCCAATGCCAGCTGTCTAAGAGGCTGTTCTATTAACTACTTTCATGACTATGTGGTTTTCTTGAGAAGTTCTCAAAAGACAACAATGAGTCTTGCTCTCTTGCTCTCACCTGGGTGGCCTCCGACAGACCAGAGCTCACTTGAACAGGGTTCAGGACACTAGGGATGCCAGGAATGGGTCTCTGAGTAGGAAAGGTTGGGGCCGGGTGGATGAGTGGAGGACTGTGTCCAAAAGCAGATCCTAAACTTTGTTGCCGACTTAAAATCTGTTGATGCATGTGCTGGAAAGAGACTGGGGTGGGAGGGTAGGTGAAACTCAGAGCAGGACTGTGGCAAGAGAAAGCAAAGAGACAAGAAGACAGACCGTTACTTCGGCTGAATTCAGAAGGGCATTGTCCGCATGAAGTGGCTTCTTCCCCTTGGCTTCCCAGTGCCATGAGTCAAAGGCACCAATGGATCCAAGCTGGCAGAACCCTTATTAGCAATCTGCTTCAAATGACTACCCCCTTACCCAGCCCCGTCCATGCTAACACCTCCCAACAGCAAGGCGGCTGCATGCCAACACACACACACACACACACATATGCTCACACACACACATGCACACGGGTGCAATAACCTAAAGAAGGCTGTAGAAGGCCAAAATAAAAGGCAAGGAGTTCAATAACAGCTATTTATTGCAATAACAAACTTTATATAAAAAGGGGACGGGTGAAGACATGCTTTATAGGAAGTGCTTTTCCCGGTACGGAGCTCTACAGACTCTCATGGATGAAGCAATTCCTTTCATCACGGCTCAGGCTACACTCTTTCATACGTCTCTAGATCTTATTACAAGAGGAGAGAAAATCAATTGGCTGAATGTGTTTTGAACACCAAGCTTGTCATATCACTCATTTGTTTGTTAAGACGGAAGGCTTGGTTCATCCAGAATGTCACCTCTAGAATTTCCATCAGGGCCGTCTGCTCCTGAAAGCTGATGGATTAACCTCTCCCCTTGGAAATTGGTGATCAATGGACTTTGATGCAGAAATATCCCAATGGGAAAGCGCATCTCCTTCTTGCAGTTAAACAGCATTAAGTGTCTCTTACCGCCCATTACGCATGCTAATACCTGTCATCACTTCATTACACCCCCTCCCGCCAGGCTTCCCCAGACCAAGGGTAGTACTGGTAGAAGTGCCCTACAGATTGCTCTGGGTACAGAACGCCAAGCTGCTCTTTGTGCCGGACTTTAAGAATGAATTGTTCTGGGTGAAATCCTCTTAGAAAACTATGAAATGCTCACGTAGCTTTTTGCCGATGGCTTAACACTGCATGAAAAAAAACGACATAATTCCATTCGAGGGTCTCTCTTCCTTATAATGAGTTAAAATAGCCTTGCAAATTAAAATATTTTTTTTTCTAGCCCGAGTGTAATACCTAGCAAAATCAAGGTTTCTTGTAATGTCAAAGGTAGATTCATGCAAATTTCAAGTCTGGGATGTTAATTACTATTGCTGTTAAGTACATTAACCGATAATATTACAATTTTAAAAATCCAACCATTTCAACCAGTTTAAGCAACCATTCAAAAGGCATTCTCTGTCCATTAACACTGCACATTCTGCCCACTGGATGACAATCCCTAGAAAGAGACGGCTCCAATGTGATTATATTACTATTATGCAGCAAGAGAGCCCGTCTTACAAAAGGCTACCAATTTAGGCCTGAATATCATTAAGAATACCCTCAGAGAATTTGACTAGTCTTTGAGGATCTCTCTTTTCATTTTGTATTGTGTTTCTTTAATAAAAGAAGGCAGAAATGTGGTGAAAACAGCCCTTGTTCCCAGTAAGAGTTAGGGGAAAATCAGTAATAATATTCCGTTATTGTCGGGCCAGAGTTACCGCCAGTGTTTCTGTAAGCAACCATGAATGATTACCGCGAGACTCAGCGAAGGGAGCCACTATGGATGATTGATAGGACATTAATCAAAAGATGCATATCAGCCTCCAAATTTGTTCCCCAGCTTCCCCCTAATAGCTGATTTCATGTTCACTGAGCACTGTGCCAGTTTGTCCAATTTATTCTTCAGTGTACGAGCCATTCATCAAAGAACACAATGATTTAACACCCCCTGTCCTTTCAGTGAGCGAGCATTACTAAGTGTAACTACCTTATTCTGTTCATTAAAAAACAAACAAACAAAAAAAGTAAACACCAGGCTGGCACCCTCCCACCCCCACCCCAGGCAATTACAATGTCACCCGTGTGAACGGATGAGGATGGAATGGAGCCAGATGGGCCTCAGTGCCTTCAGTAAGTAAAGGGACGTGGAGAATGTGGGTACTCCTCATTCCAGGAGGTAGAATGACCCAATCAGCAATTTGGGGGCCAAATTTCAGTGCCCAATAAAATGGGATTGAGGCATAGTATGTACATGAAGAAAATGTGTTTTCTGTTACATTCAAGTGTAAAAAAAAAAAAGTAGCATTATGGCCTGAATAGAGAAGATGGGGTGACAAGGAGATATGTGTGTATGAGGAAGGGAAGGAGAAGGAAGGTGAAGGGGAGGGAGGGAGGGAGAGAGAGAGAGAGAGAGAGAGAGAGAGAGAGAGAGAGAGAGAGAGAGAGAGAGAGAGAGATAGGGAAAGAGAGAGAGAGAGAGGGAGAGAGAGAGAGGGAGAGAGAAAGAGTTATTTTCTGTTATATCAGAACTATCCCTCTCAGCATTTTTTCAAACTAGTGATCCTCCCTTCTCTTCAAGGGTATATTTCCAATGTCAGAATGGTAAGAAATTTGGAGTAAAAAAATGGAACATCTAAAATTTTTCAATCTTTTCTTCATCATGAGTATCTGGATCTCAGCGAGAGCCCAGACGTCTGTGATTTAGAGATTCAAAGTTTGCAAAGCAAGGGTAAAACCTGCCTAGCTAGAACCCTCATCTATCCCCCTTGGAAAGCTTAAAATATCTGTACGGGATTGAGTAGGAGTGTCATGTAAATATTAACTCTCATTGTATTAGGAGTCAAGAGGTCTGAGTTCCACTCCCAGCTCAGCAAAACTGGAATTCAGGTTTCCATGTCTTCCCCCAGACTATATAGTAAAAGCCTGCTGATAGGACTTCCTGTTTCTGTCTATATCTGATTAAAAGTGCATCCTCCATATAACTGCCCATGAAGTCTTCCTGATGCACTGTTTTCATTATACCTGGCCTTACTCAAAAATCTTGAGCGGCTTCTGATTGCCAGAGGAATAAAAACATAAACCACAAATCCCGGCATTCCTTGCCCATGAGCATTCGTTTTACTTTATTGGGTTTTGTAGATATTCGATTTTTGTATCAGTTCAAAATTTAGGCCTAATTTAAATTTTACCAATTGGAGCTACCCTACATCAAGCAATTCCCAGGGTGCCATTTTTCCAACAGCACACACTCACATATGTCCTGCGTCACGTTTTGTTAACTCTTACAACATTTCAAACTTTTTCATTATCATTTTATAAGTTATGGTGATCTGTGATTAGTGACCTTGGATCTTATTATTACAATTATTTTGGGGCGCCTTGTGTCACATCCATATAAGATGGTGAAGTTAATCCATAAATACCGTGTGTTCTGACTGCTCTACTTACCATCCCATTCTCTCCCTCTCCTTCGGGCTTTCCCCAATATTGAAATAAGGGCAATTAATAAACCTACAACAGCCTCTCCAGTGTTGAAGTGAAAGGATGAGTCAATTCATGGGGCAAACTCCATTGTTGTCTAATGTAAAGAACTTTCCACAGCCATCCCGACCCTCTGCAACCACCACCCTGATCAATCAGAAGCCATCAGCATCAAGGCAAGGGCCTCCACCAGCACAAAGATCATGGCTCCCCAGAGACTCGGATGATGGCTGGAATTTATTTTAAGCAATAAAGTATTTTTTTAAATTAAGGTATGTACTTTGCTTTTTTATGTAAAACTCCTACACACTTAATAGACTACAGTATAGCATAAACATAACTCCTATGCACTGGGAAACCAAAAAATCCATGTGATTTGTGCTATCGAGGTGGTCTGGAGCCAAGCCCACCATATCTCTGAGGTGTGATTGTGGATTCCTCCAAGGCTCTCAGCCTGTCTCCAGTCTCTCCCTTCCATAATGGAACTCGTTGTTACATAAGAGAAAGGCAGGGCAGTTGAGCTACAGACAGCAAGAGGGCAGCAGGTGCTGCCAAGTGCTCTGAGAAGCACACCACACCATCCTCTAGAGCCAGAGCCTCCCTGCTGCCTTCTCCACCTTCGCTGCAGTAGGAGAGTGGGAGCTTGGTAAGAACCAACTACCAAGAGAAAGGTTCTCCCACAGGAGTACAGTGTTCCTGGGGGCCTCTCCTGGTGACACTGTTGGTGTGCTTTTATGTGTCTGTGTTTCAGGGCTTAGAGATGAACTTGCCTAATGAGTTAAGCATAGGGAAAAACTGAGTCAAGTGATAGTGATGAATCAGTCAATAAACATTTATTAAGCCCCTACTTTGTACTAAGTGCTGGGGACATAAATACAAGCTTGGAAAAAAACCAAAAAGACAGTCCTTGTCCTCAAGACAACAGTCTAACTGCATCAGTGTGGTAGTGTATATTGGAAAGCATATTGGGGGCTCTCCTTCAAAGCCTCACACAGATGGAGTGGTAGGACCCGGGAACCTACACAGCACTTTCAATGCTGATTTGATGAGGTCTGTCTCTTCAACCAAACCCTTCAATAATTCCCCATTGACTCCCCAATTAAATGTAAACCCTTGAATTGAAGTTTCTACATTCTCCACCATTGACCTGGCTCCCACTTTGCTAACTTCATTTCTCGGAGATCCCTTATACACCTCACAGCCCTTCTAAACTGGGTCACACCCATTTTCCAGCCAGATCCTGCCTCTTCTACTTCCACACCCCTGCCAACACTAGTCCACATGCCCTCTCGACACCCCTACCCCAAGCCAGCCTGTTGAAATGGGCTTTTTTTTTTTTTTCCCCGGAAATCCAGGTCAGGCGTCACTTCCTTACCTGAAGCCTCTCCTGACTCCCCCCAGTGGATGCAGTCAGCCCCTGCCCCTCAATGCTCCTACTAGCTTTGTTTGGCCGTCAGAGCCCCACCTGGCCAGGCTGCCATCATTTTCATGTTAGCCAGGTACTGGACTACATCCTCCTTGAGGCCAAGAAATGGGTCCTTTGGATTTGCCGTTGTCTGTCTTTCTCTTTCCCAGAGTCAGTTCATTCATTTGCATCAAATACACGCCTGTTCAGTCAGAACTGTGGCTGCCGTGTTCACTTGCCTCTGATGGCCTGTGAACTGCCTGATGGACTGGCTCCTTTGGGATTCCATTCTAAGCAGTACCTAGAACTCCACCTGGCCCATAGTAGGTGCTTCATGAATAAAGACTTGGTGCTTACTGAAATTGGGCTCAAAGTGAGAGGTCCCAAGAGGGAAGCAGCACCTCTGGCTCTAGCCAGGCAGAGGTGGGAATGGGGGGGACTCAGGAAACACCTGAACAAGTCCCGATTCAGACCAAACCAAATGCTAATTGGCCCTTACATTTTCTGTGCCCATCTGCTCAGGGCATCTCAGTCCTGCTGGAAAAAGCTGACAAGTGGGTATGGTTATGCGAATAAAAGGGCTTTTTCACAAAGCAGAGTTTCATTGGTGTACCTGGCAGTTCAACGGTCTATGGCTCACAGGCTGGGAGACCTGGAGTGAGGCCCTCAGCCTCATGGGCCTCACGGGCCTCAAGGGCCTCACGGGCCTCACGAGCTGGCGCTCCTTGAGTCAGAAAGGGCAGCTGTGCCTCGGTGACTTCTCAGATCCCTCCCACCTCTCAAACGGGATGACTCTTCAGTCCCTTCCACCCAAGCTGGTTAACCTCCTCCTTCCCCCATTTGCTCTTTTATTGAAACCAATTCACCAAATGGGCTCTTTAATGAGATGTAACCAAACATGAATTACTTTTAAGATTTTTACTTCTTCTGCTCTAAGTATCTATAGAAAATGGTATAGATTTTTTAATCCCATATGTTTATTATCATAAACTACATAATTGTAGGTCGATTAAGTCATTAAGAGATCAGGCAGAAGGCTCTGTTCCCAAGGGGAAAACCAATAAGAACAATATTCTAAGCAGATAGTTATAAAGTCAGAAGAAAATTATTTGAATTTCAATTTGCTCATTATGTTTTAAGTAGCATCAGGAGGAATATGAACATCTGGAACAAAATAAACAAACAAATAGAAACTGTGACATTTTAGTCCTGAGAAAACTCCTTGGGGAGCCACTCAGGGCCCATTGACTCTTAGTTTACAGATACTGCTGACCAGTTCAAGTCAAGTCTGAATAAAGAAGGCAAGGACATTGTCATGAGGACAGCTGTTAGCCAGCCTCTCCAGACCAGCACAAAAGATAAGTGACAGCTTACAGGCTGAATGCAACGGGGGTTAAAGGAGAAAAATTATAAACATAAAGAATTCAGGTTCTTCATTAAAAAAATAAAACTATATACCAATAGTGGTCCATTTTGTGTAACAGAAATAAGCCTTCCATATCTCAGTAATCCCTGAGGGGCATCACTGTGTTATTCCACACTAAAGTTAACCTTCAAGTAACCCAGAATCTTCAAAAAAAGGATACATTATATTTTATATTTTAAGAAGCGATAAGAAATGTCTAATTCATTAAAAATTGCCATAAAATATTTTTTTAAAGTCTTGCACTAATACTTTGGCTAACCAGAATATTCACTTCTGGAGGAATTTCTGACCTTCAACAACCCTGGAAAAGCTGTTTTTGTTTGTTTGGGAGTTAACAAATTCTTTCATCAACTCTTCAGACCTTCACTGCTGCCTATTAGAGATCATTAGAGACCAAAATCCACACACTTTCACAAACACCAAAGATGTCACCACACAACCTCACAAATGCCACACCTCAGAAACAACATACAACCTCACATACGCCACACATGTCCAGAAATTTGCACCAGATAATCCTTCGATAACGTACAGAGCCTGCTTCACCCATCTGTACTCACATTTCAGGAAGTAAGAACAATTCCAGCGGCCTGTGTGCCACTGAGGCTTTCACAAGATGTGGGCATCTCAAAGGGCACTCTCACGGTGCGGTAGAAAGAGCCCGGGCTCTGGAGTTGAAATCCTGGATTCAGATCTTCCTTCTGAAGCTTACTCCCAGTGGGAACCCAAGCCTCAGTGGCCTCCTCTATGAAATGTGCAGGTGGAAGGGGTGGTCTCCAAGGAGGCCTCCTAGCTGAGAGAGATTCTGGCATGATGGTGGCAGGCATGCTGGGAGAGTGGGGCCCATGATGGGCTTTAAGTGGTCAGCGATTGAACTGGAGAGGGTTGTCTTCATCACACCAAAGGGCTCCATCTGCCTTACGTTGGTATCACGTGGGTATCTGGCTGCCTGCCTGAGGCTGGTACCCATGGGACCTGAATGACTGGTTAAAGGCCATGGGGAGAGCAGGGGAAAGGCAACTTCTAATCAGGGTCAGGGTCTTCCCCCAAAAGGAAGTGCAGACCAGAAAAGGGGTCATGCCATCCAGGACCTGCCCTAGCACAGGAGATCAGAATGGCTTTGCTCTCCAGAGCAAGTTAGGCCGAATTCAAGAGGAGCAAACCTCTCAAAATCCCTTTGCTTGACTTGGTATTAACTTCCAGGAGTACATGGCAATCAGTCAATTAACCAGCATGAATGGATTCAGTGGCTAATATGTGTCAGAGAGTCAGACCCCAAAGGTGCAGATGGATGGGTCTCTGCTCTCACTTTTATGAGGGAAGGCCTATGCCTCCGAAACGTCTATTGCGAGAACACATCATCTACACCCAGTAGAATGGATGCCCTGGGAGGGAAGGGGCCGAGCTGGGTCAGTTTGTCTTTCTGCTCTTGGAGTCCAAGAGACACCTGACGCAGTGAAGGCTTCTTAATTCTACTGGACATTCCATGACAAAGAGAAGGAAAAGTCATATCTCGGGGCATGTTTTAAACAAATTGACATTAAGCCACGAGAATAGAGCCTAGGCAGTGTCTACTCTGAAGAAATTCAATTTTGAATTGACCCTTTTCTACATCTAGCCATGTAATTGTAACTGGTAGAAGCAGATTTTGAGGAAATTAGAGAACAGCTCTAGGGCCTCACACTTAGGGGGCAGAGGAGAAGAACAAGGCTTCAGTTGCTCTCATTCCCCCTGCCCCCTGCCCTGTGGGCTGGGGGGGCCGACTGTGGCCCGGGTTATTTTTCTAAATCTTCCCTTGCCTTCAACACATCCCATCTTGAAAGTCATGCAAATGTCAGAAGGAGGAAAGGCTGGGCAAGACACCACAAGGAAAGGACATGAGGTCACGGGCAGTTTACAGAAGCGACCTTAAGAGGAAACACACACACACACACACACACACACACACACACTCTCATTCACACACACACACACACACATACTCACACTCATGTAATACACTCACACTTACGTAACACACACAACACACACTTATATGCACACTCATACACACTCACACATACATGCACACACAGTCACAACACACATTCACTCACACACTTATATACAAAGACACAACTCACACACACTCACAATACATATATATACCCACAGACACATACACACACACTCACATTCACACACAGACACACACACACTCTCATACACATATACACAGAGACAGACACACACTTATATACACTCACACATACACTCATACGTTCACACACAGAAACACACTCATACTCACCCACATGGACACACACATATACATACACACTCACATATACATATACACAAATTCATCCATACTAACACTCACACAACACACACACACACTCACACTCATGTAATACACTCACACTCATGTAACACACACAACACACACTTATATGCACACTCATACACACTCACACATACCTGCACACACAGTCACAACACACATTCACTCACACACACTCACAATACATATATACCCACAGACACATACACACACACTCACATTCACACACACACACACACTCTCATACACATATACACAAAGACAGACACACTTATATACACTCACACATACACTCATACCTTCACACACAGAAACACACTCATACTCACCCACACGGACACACACATATACACACATACTCACATATACATATACACAAATTCATCCATACTAACACTCACACAACACACACACACACACACACACACACCAGGCATTCTAATCAAAGCTATCCTTTGTGGTTGTCTAGTGCCTGCTTCCCTAACCAGGTCGCTCAGTCCCTGCTCCCAGAAGTAGATATGACCACAACCAGGTGCATTGTGGTTCAAACAATTCTTTGCAATCCTCTCTGGAACAGGAACATGTCGATCTTATTTGTTTACTTTTTTGCACATACAAACACACATGTCTGTGTTTCTCATGAGAAGAAAAGAAGCCTACCCCCTTTGTTTCCATGAAGCTCAGTGTGGAAGCTCACTGGAAGACTCAGGTCCAGCATAAGGATGTGCTCCTGGGCAGAATGACAATGCCAGGCATCAGTGGGGCTTTGCATGAACCTCAACTTGGCTCCATACCATTTCAAGTTAAGATTGCCGTCTCTTTTATTTTCTTGAGGGGGCGTGCTAAGATAGAACTTTATCTGAAAAAGAGCTGGGGGCCTTTGTAGGTGTTGTCTCAGTATGAATCAGCAGCAAGATGGGGCAGGCAGAAGAGCGTAGGGGATCTTGAGCTGCATTGAGGAGCAGGGTAAATGAAGCTATGGTCTATCCACTGCCCCGGGAAGACCATATATCTTTACTATACTCAGTTCTTGGTACCTTCAGAAGACCATTGGCTGGTTGGTGACCACCCAGAAGAGTGACCAGAATGGGGAAGATTCATAGGATCATCGATGTTAAATTAGAAGAACCTCAGATGTCACATAGTCCAATCCCTTCATTTTTACAGATGAGGAAGCCGAGGCCCTGAGGGACAAGTGACTTGCTCAAGGTCACCCAGTAAGCAGTTGAGTTTGGTCTGGATGTAAAGTCCTTGGATTCTGGAGTAAGTGCTTGTACATCTGATGGGGTTCTAAGTTTATGCCATCTGAGGACAAGCTGAAGGGATAGGGAAGTTTATCCTGCAAAGTGGGGACAGGCTCCACTCCATGCTTGTCTTCAAGGACTGTTAGGGGGAAGACAGATCAGCCTTATTCTGTGTGACCCCAGAGGGAAGAGCCAGGAGCAATAGAGAAAGGGGAGAAGGAGAGGAAAATGCTAAGGGGCTGACCCGTGTGGGTCCCCCGCAGAAAACTCCCTAAGAGTCTTGCCAGTGCTCTCAACAGCACCTGGGGAAGATGACCCCATACCAGCAGATGGCTCACTGCCCCTTGAGGCAAATCTGTTTGCCTGCATGTGCCCAAAGCAGGATTTGAACCTAAATCTGTCTGTTAGGCTCTTTCTGTCCTTTGTATCACAAGTGTTGCTGATGGCTGTGAGCACCATTCCAAAATAAGATTCATGGGAAAACATTTAGCCTCCTTCTTCCATCAAAGAAACCAAGAAACTCACCCCAAGGCATTGTACAAGGCACTGCATTGGGAATGAAAATTCAGAGCCTTCTGAAGACACTAGGAAGTCTGGCCCTGGAGGTCTCCCTCTGCTTTGGCTCCTCTGCTAGAAAATCCACCTCCCTTCTTGTCATCACCTGAGAAGTCATACAGCTGGGAGAAAACAAGCTGGCTTCTCTCCTGCCCCAGGTGCCATCCCACCACGCACCAGGTCCGGCCAGATGCCAGCCCTATTATTGCCAGGGATGGTAGGAGATGAAGCCTGCAAGAAGCAAAATGTAGTCGCTGCTCCAATTACCAGGCTGGGCTTGTAAGCACTAGCTCCAAGGGAGAGCTTGCTCTGACTTGTGCCACTCAGGCTGGATGATGCCAAGTCCAGGGTGGGCCAAGGATAAGTGGAGAGCCTCCTACTGTAGAGACCCTTGAGACTCTGGCCAGAAGACCATCCACAACATCGATGAGGAGGGCACCACATCTGCATGGACCAGTAAGGCTGAAAGGAAGTTCACCTTATAGGCAAGGGTGACTTCCAGCCTCCTCACCTCCAGGCTAAGATGTAGGTGCTATTATTAACCTCATTTTATAGATGAGGAAACAGGCCAAGTGACTTGTGCAAAGTCTCTCAGTCATTAAGTGCCTAAGGTAGGATTAGAACTTGGGGTTTCCGTAAGCGAGGTCCAGTGATTGTAAAAGATATATAAAATAAAAAATGTAATAAATATATAGATGCTGCCTTCTAGCTCTTTGAAAGAGCCTGTATAGAGTTACACACACACACACACACTCACATACTTGCAACTAAATGTTCCTAGTCTGAGCTGCTATCTGATAAGCAACTCTAAGACATACCTGTACACACCTAAATAGCGGGGATGCCACACTCCCAGCCAACATCAGATGATATCGCACCATTAGACAAATGCCAGGTAATCACAAAATCAACTCCCAGTTTGTCATGTGCATTCCCTCTTCCTTCTCTCCTGGGGGTCTCAGCCTGTGCCCTCCCTCTCTCTCCTTCCTCATCATTCCCATCCTTGCCTCTGCCTTTACAAGACAGTCATGATGACTGCATTCATATTAGGTTAGTTATATTAAGTATTATGTTATGTTAAGTATATGTTAAGTATTAAGTATTATGTTAGTCATCTGGCACAGTATAATGCAGAAGCAAAGGGAGAATTGGTGACAAAGAGTTTCCTTCCCCAACATCTGTTTGGTTGCAGAATGAGTGTCACCCAACTAGCTGGGCCCTCCTTGAACCTCCATTCTAGGGAAAGTGCTCAGGCCAGCAGGGTCTACCTCCCTCTCCAGCTTCCACTTTGAGATTTGGGATTTCCTTGACCTGCCACAGAGACGTCCTCACCCCTGGACTCCTCACAGGTCCCCTCTTCTTCTAACAAAAACCTTTTCAATGTCATGGGGATGGGACAGGTATTAGATGAGCCCCAGCTCTTTCAGTGGGCACAGACTCATGTTAGCTGGGGGACAGGAGCAGGTTGGAGAGGGCCACAGCTTCTCAAGATAAGCTACCAAGGAAGGCCTTTGGTAGCCAGTGAGATCAGCTTCAACAACATCAGTCACTGTGGAAAATCCCTCAACTCAAAAGGCTTAAAGTCTGGCATGAAATCACCAGACAGAGAAAAGGGAGATGGAAAAGCATGGAGAACCACAGATAGCCAACATTGATGCTTCGTCATCCCCAGTGCCTAGAGCAGAGTCTGTTATACAGCCAATGCTTACTAAATGCATGCTGATTGAATCAGGGGAAAGAGCACAGAATGTGGAAGTGACTGGGTTTGAAAGCCAGCTCAGGCTCTTACTAGCTATGCAGACTTGGGCAAGTCTCTCCAGCTCTCTGGGTCTCAGTCTTTCTATCTGTAAATTGAGGAGGTAAAGCTGTATGACCCTGGAGGCTTCTTCATGAAAGAAAGGTTGTTCACTTTTTAAAAATTCTATAGAACATGAACCCAGACTCTCCCCCAGTGTTTACAGGCTCTCAAGCTGAGGTATGAGACATTTGGAGAAGATCAGCACAGCTGTCTAGTGTTCTTGAGGCCAATTTATGAACATCTGGGGTGTCATGGCTTGTAACAATAATGCTTCAGGGGCTGGCCAGGCTCCCTGAAGATCTAGAAAATAGTCAGAGCCAGTCCAGGATGTCAGAGCCCCAGGGAACCATTTTCTCAAGGCCCAGCTGGTATGGCCAAGGAAAGTGGCTTTGGTCTTTTGCCATGCATGGAGCTGTTTCCATTGGCACCCTGACTCTGGCTGACTTAAATTCCTCAAAGCACCCTCCCTACACCCTCCATCAGGATCATGTCTTGGTCTCTCTCCCTCTTCCTGTCCCTTTCCCTCTCCCCTCCCTCCCCCCCCCTCTCTCTTTCTCTCTCAATCTCTTTCTTTCTTTCTTCTCTTTCGTTTTCTTTCTTTCTTCCTTTCTTCTCTTTCTTTCTTTCTTTTTTTGTCTTTCCTTCCTTCCTCCCTTCCTCTCTCTCTCCCCCCCCTCTCTCACTCTCCATCTTCCTCCCCAGACCCCCTTTATGACATATTAAATATCAAATACTTTAAGATCTGACTTGCAGGAAGTAGAGAGGGGAGGATCAGCAACTCAATTCCCACTTCTTTAAGCACTAACTGGGTGCCACGCCCTGTGCTGGATGCTCATGATCCAAAGACACAGATTTTTGAGGCAAAAGCAAAGGGAGGCAGGTGGTGAGCAGGAGAGGCTGGATGAGAAGGCAAAGGAAGCAGCAGGAGGCAGAGGGAAGATTCTCCATTGGCCTTACAAGACAGACCCGGACTTGTTGGGCTTATTGGTCACTTAGAGAATTGGACACTTCATAGGGCTTTACATCACAGATGTTCCGAAGGAGCTGCCTATCTGTTTTGGTGAAGGGATTTCCACACTAGGGATTTCTTCCCATTTATGAAATTTCAAGTAGAAGCAAAATATTTTAATTAATTTTTAAAAGACAAAAAATAGGGACTTTCTTTCTTTAAAAAGAAGTGGGCAGACAATGCCAGCAGTTTCCCAGGCTGAGAGGACATGGGTAGGCTGCAAGTTGCGCCAGTGGACAGACTGTGCACCTGGATAAGAGCAGGCAAGATGGAGAGTGCACGTTCCCTTTGGCCCTTTGCTGTAACAAAGTGTCCTCACAGGAATGATCTCATTCAATTCTTACCCACCACTGACATATCTAAGGCCATTTTACATGTGGAAAAAAAAAACAGAAGGTCAAAGAACTTTAGGAGTTTCCTTGAAGTCCTGCAGGTTAGGAGCAGCTGAGGACTTCCACATTCTGAGCCTCATTCCCACTGGCCCACTTCCTGGTCATTACATGAGGCTGCCTCCCAAAGCGCTTCCTTCAGATCATCTAGGACCGTGCTTTCCTGATGGCGCAGGCGTTTTCAAGAACATGGAGAGTGCATCAGGGTAAGTAATGACTGATTGATTGTCAGAGATCCATTCCCCCACTGTTTGGAAACTTTATCGTGCCTGCTGTGTGCTTGCTTCCAAAGAATATGGCCCAATTTCCTTCCTTCTTTAACTGCCTATTCAGAAGGAGGGCAGTGCCATGAGGTGTTACTGTGAGTTTCCCATGATCCCACTCTTGGATGCCAAACACTTTTCATTATCATAAACAATCAATATTTGGAGAACAAGAAAAAAGTCTGTGCCCCCCAAATCCTCCCCTTCCAGAACCATGTTTGAATGAGGAAACCCATTTCTCTGCACTTAGGGAATGCTTTTACTGCATCAGGAATTCATTATAAAGGACTTTGTGCCAGGCATGACTCTGGGGAAGCACTGAGGCACATCCTCCCTCAGGTGTGTATACACATACACACACACACACATACATGCATGCACACACACACACCTTTCTTCGGGTGCAGACTCATGCTTTTGTGAGATCATACCAAAAATCTAGAAAGACTCAGGGTAGTGAAATGAACACGTACCTTATTGCACTTGCAGACAAGTGACCGTAGGAGCCGCTCGCCGATGAGCTGCTGCGGGAATTATTGAGGATGGTGACCAGGGAGTTGGGTGATGTCCTTATCATGGTCTGAAGGTCAAAGCTGTGGTCAGACAGAGGGGAGATGGACAATGTCCGTTTCCGGCTTGGTCTTGTGGACAGCCTGGGGCTGGGGAATCGGGTGCCTGTTATGTAAACAAAACCAGGTCCAATTATGTCTGACTGCACCAAGTACCTGGTTATCTATTACTCCTGGGCACGTGCTGGGAAAGTTAAAGTAAGACACCCCCAGCCCAGGCATCCACACACAGGCAGCGGGGGCAGCTTGCCTTGACAAGCTCCACTCTTCCGATCTGTGATCTACTAGCTGCAATTGACGAAATGAGGGAGAAATATTCATCTTGCACTAGCTTACCTCAGGGGAGCGCTGTTTATTAATGTGCAAACAAAGTGATGAATCGCTAAACAAAAGGGAAAGATTTTTATGTGGTATCCCGCCCATTTCTGGTGATTTATGGATCTGACGGTTCCTTAGGCATTCACATCATTAATTCTCCTCGAGCAACAAGACAGAGGCTCAGAAGAGGGTCCCAACAGACTTAAGCCCCCACCATTTCCAGGAAAGAAACTGAAAGAAAACACGAGATTCCCATCAACGAGCCTCGCCTCCCCAAGTTCCCCATTGATCTTACCTGATCCAGGTGATACCTAAGGGGAGAATAAAACTCTCAATGACACATTTGTATTTTTTTTCCAAAAAGGAAAACCAGCCTCAAATGACTGCAGGAGTCAGGAGATATATTTGAAAATCTGACTTTCATTTCTACCCACAGAACTTCCAAGGCAGGTGGATGAAAAGGCATGAGAATGGACGGTGTGATAGCCATTCAACTTCCTAAGAGAGGCTCGACTCTGCCTTTCAGACTAATGGAGGAGGAAGGCTCTCAGAAGGGATCCACCTGCAGTTACCACTGACAGCCTCGGGGCTCAGTTGCACACGGGGCAGGCAGAATCAAGCCATTTGGAATGGAAAGGTTAAAGAATTAAAGGCTACCATGTTGCCTTCCCCACCCCACAGGTCAGCCCTATTCAAAAATGCTAGTTGTGGGATTCCAGGTTTGAAATCTGCTTTGTACTGGCAGCTACACCCTGCTGACTTAATGGTGTCATCTCCAGCAGCACATTTTCATTACCGAAGCATGGAAGGGAAAGTTAATGAAAATGCCCGATGACCATTTCACCCCATAAGAGGCAAACCAAACATGACTGGTCTTAAGTGGAAATGGAAGACTTTTCTTTCCCAGCATGGTGATTTATCAGCTCACAGTATGTGTACAGAGCCCTGTATTTGTGGAAATTTGGCCTTAGTGCAAGGCACCGAGTTATCCCTCAGTGACCAAATCAAAGAAACAGAAGGCTGGGCTGCTGGAGCCCATGGTTCTCCATTAGCAGGACTGGCTAATGGTCAGCTAGATATCTGGTCACCTGAGTAAGCACCTGGAGCTCATTTCCCAGAGTGAAAGTTTTGTATGTGAAATAACATTCCTTAAAAACTGTTAAAAACACAAAGACACACATGGAATAAGACAATGGTAATCCCACAGCTGAATGAGTTTGTCGTTTTCGATATGGAAAATAAAAATTAACTTTGTCGATTTTTCTAGATCTTTATAGCTAATTTAAGTCTTTGCTGTCTTAAATTTTAAAGATCTGAGCTGCAATCTTTTCATTTATTACACTGTGAATAGCACTTGCTCACATTACAGGGCATTAAGGGAAGGGAACTGAAGGGAATCCTCATGTAGAAAGCATCTACATCTACATCTACCAGGCATCATGCTAAGAGCTTCAAGATATTATATCATTTGATCCCCACAATAACCCCTGGAGGTATTATTCCCAAGTAACAGTAGAGGAAACTGAAGCAAAGGTTAAGTGACTTGTACAGGGTCACAAGGTTTGTAAGGATCGGAGTCAGGATTTGAACACAAGTCTTCCTGCCTCCAGGTCTGGACCTCTATCCACTGTACTACCCAGCTAACCCATTTTACTTTGGACTGACTACATATTACTTTACTCTCTTATTGTTAGTGTCTATCTATGGGGGTTCAGCAGAAAGAGTGCTTCTGGACTTGGAATGAAGGAAGACCTGTGTTCAAATTCTGAGCAATGAGGAAGGATGCATGAGGGTGTCAGGGGAGGATAACTCAGATGGTAAAGGGTGTCGGATCCACTCTTTGGTTAGATCACCTAAGAATCTGGGGGTGTTCAGTCTGAAGATGAAACGGGAGTCAGAGAAGAACCTAGTGACCCTCTGCTAGTCACAGCAAGGTTGGCAGTGGAAGAGGGAAGCCTTTCCCAGCTCTAGAACTGCTAGTGCCTGCCCTCTGAGATGACCATTCCTCTCCCCTCTGCATCTCCTGTCTTGTTCTTTTAATCTTGTCCCCCTCATGAGAATGGGAGCTGGCAAAGACTGTGGGTGTGTCTGTCTTTGACTCCTGAGGGCTTGGTCCAGTGCCTGGCACATAATAAATGCTTGTTGACTGACTTAAGGACTTTTCTGCTTGATCACAGAGAGCAGAAGCAATGTGTACAAGCTGAAAAGAATGGAAAAAAAAAAAGAAATGAAAGCAAGATAATCATTGGAGCTGTTTTACAGTGAAATGGGCTGCCTTGGCCAATGCCCTGTTCCCCAGCTCCATCTGGGGTTTTTTAGTGGTGAGATGACCAGTTATCAAGTGCATTGTGGAAGGCCTTTGTGTTCAGATGTGAGAACAAGCTAATGTGCATTCATGGTTTACAAGGCACTTTGCATCTATGACTTCATTTGAAAATTTACTTTTCTTTGGAGAGGACAAGGAAAAAGAGAGGGAGAGGACAAGCTGAATTACCCAACTATTGGGTCCCCATTCAGGCATCTCAGTCTACTCACAGGTTATGTCTGTCCTCCTGTTCTCAAAGAGGATCACGGCATCAGGGAAATGATGGCATGACTTGCAGTTGACTTTGATTTGAGTGAGGGAGGGAGGCTGTGCAAGGTCATCAGCCTCACTTTCTCCTCCAGAGTCATCTGGGTCCAGTGACCAGATATTCATCAGGATGACTGGAGATGGCCCAGGATACAAGGGTCTTCCCCTCTCAATTTGAATTTTTTTCTTTTTTTTTAATTAAAGGGGCCATCCTTTGACTCACTTCTTAAAGAGACCTATTCATTGAATGGGTGTTGCCGCACTCTAAGTGAATATGTAAAAAGGCCTTAGCCTAATAGGGCCAGAGTCTCCCACTGCATCCTGGGTCATCACCAGTCATTCTGATGAATATCTGGTCACCGGACCCAGATGGCTCTGGAGGAGAAAGAGTGAACAGCGACCTTGCACAGCCCTCCCTCACTCAAATCAAAGTCAACATCAAGTCATGTCATCATTTTCCTGATACCATGGTCCTCTTTAAAAACCAAGGACAAACACAACACAGTAATCATTTGAAAATGCTTGAGAATTGAGAATTGGAGAATTTCTTTGAAATTCTGCAATTTTGCCAAGTCAGAGAAATAATCCAATTTTACTTAAGATAGATTCATCTCTGAACTAGAAAACTAGGTAAAATGGTCCTGTTTTGGCCAAGTCAAAACCCAGCATTGGCAGTTTTAAAGACAGCAGGGAGAGAGTGCCCTTTGAGCTCCTTTCCATGTACTGTCCAGTCCCTGTGGGAGAGGGGGAGACAAAGACTTGGAGATGCTTTGAGATCTTTACTTAGAAGACACTGAAGAATTCTAAATGGCTCTCCCTGTACGGCAGCTATACTGAGCAGTCAGGGTTTGGCAGCGATCAGACTCTCTGAAATGAGCATGAGGGCACCATTATTGTTCCAAAGAGAGATCTTCATTTCGGCTTCATGCTAATTGTTTTGTTTCTCTGGTGTAATCTAAAATTCTGACAAAGAATAGAAGGGCTTATTTCTCTATGATGAATGATAGGACATTGAGATTCCTACTTAATGACAATCAATTTTTCCGAAGACTCCAGCAAGTTAGGATACTTTTAATTAATTTTTACAAAGTAAAAGAGTGACTTCAGCCTTTATTTACATCAAAGAGGCCTTAGTCTGACTGAACACATTCTCATCAAATGCAGAAGGTAATGTGGGTTGACCTACCAGCACCCATTCTTATTTTAATTCTCTATTTACTGTTTTAAAATAACTAATTTGCATAATAACACTGCACTCGGTTTTTTTTCTTCAAAGCTGAGACAATTTCTAATTGAAATGTGTTTATGATGAATCTGAAATGTAAAATATACACACAGACACACACACACACACAGACACACACACACTAACCAGCATAACCACCCCCTCCTAACCTCCCAACAGCAGATAACAAATCCGATAGGGGAAAATAAGGGGATGTAGGTATCGTCCATGTGCCTAGGGAAAAGACATAGGAGCCTGAGCACATCCAGGGATGGGACATAGAGTAAGAAAAACTATAGTTGCAGGTTTCTGTCTGGATCACAGCAAAAGGCTGAATCATGTCTAAATTCAGTCCCACAGTGAGCAAACTCACCCCAATGGACTCAAGGCAAAAGTCTGGTTCAAAACCCAAGCGGACTATGGGATGCGAAACATCTAGGCATGTGCCCTTCTGACCGTGGGTCACATAGCCCAGCGGTGTCACCGTAAGAGTGGCCTTGAAGAAAGGGAGACCTGGGTTCAAATCCTGTCTTTGAAATTGACTGGTTATGCGATCTTGGACAAACTGCAAAGTTGTGCACTCTGAGCACCAGTTTTCTTGTTTCTTAAGTGGGGATAATAATAATTGCTGTCACTATTTCACAGGATTGTTGTAAGGTTTGAAAGAAGTGACGTGTGGAAAATGTTTTATCAGTCTTCAAGTGCTCTAAAAAGGGGAGCTGTTATATATTATATGTGAATGACGGCATGGGCCAAGATGCACACAGCTCCCTTTGATTTACGCTATATGTCCGTGTGGAAGGAGCATTGCCATGGAGCGATGGGGTCAGGAAGACCTGAGTTTCAATCCCACCTCAGACATTTAGGAGATGAGTGATCCGGACAGGCTTCACCTCCCTCAATCATAAAACGGGGATGATACTATGACCTACCCTCCCGGGGAGGGGGGTTGTGAAGATGTGTGAGATTTGCAAAACGCTTAGCAGAATGCCTCCTACTATGCGCTACATAGTGCACTATACAAGTGGGTGCTTAATAAATGCTTATTGTCCCATGCACGTGCACGCGTGTGCGCACACACACACTCATATGTAAGCTTGAGATTAAGGATTGTTTTATTTCGGGTCTTTGTGTTCCTGATGCCCAGCGCAGAGCCAGGAGCATAGTAGGTGCTTCATTATGGGCTGACTGACTTTCGTTCATTTTCAGGAAGGGCGACGGACATGCCCATAACCAAAATCCCTTGGTCCAAGTCCCACCTTTAAGATTTGTTGCTGCATGACCTTGGGTACACGGAGGGCATAGACCTGGCTGAGTGACTGTGCCCCCTCAATGGCAGCGGCTGGCGCTTAAGACTTGCCGAGCGCTTGACAAACATCTCATCTGGTCCTCATGAGCCAGGGCCTGTCATCGTCTCTAGTTTACAGCTGAAGAAACTGAAGCAGAGGGAGATGAAGTGACTTACCCAAGGTCACACGGCTAAGGAACAGAATTGCACACAGGGGCAGGCATAGAAAATAGGGATGACCCTGGAGGCCAGACTCAACCCCTCATGTTACAGGTGAAGATACAGAGGCCCAGGGGAGTTAACTGACTTGTCCGGGGTCACACAGGGAGTGAGTCAGAGGCATGCTCTCTGATTCCAAAGCAAGGGCTTCATGACTGAACCCCATGGCAAGCCCTCCCCACAAAGGGAGGCAGAAGCTTTTTGTTTCTTTTTGCTTTTTTATTCACTTTTCATCCTTACATCCCTAATGCCCAACATTAGTAATGCCTTTGCTCAACCCTCTTTAGAGCACTGGTCAGTTTGGGGCACCCTCCCCACTATGTTTTGGAAAGTACACAGCCAAGGAGCAGAGCAACAGGATTAAGGAGACCCAAGAGAGGGGTAGCAAGAGATTATGGCCCATGAGAACTGACTCAAAGAAATGGGACAGTTTAATTAGGCAGAGCTGAAAAGGCTCAGGGTGGGCTTAATGAGAGGCGTGATGGGCTGTCACTGGGAATAGGGTCTCAGAAGTAGAGCTGGTAGCAGGTGCAGAGATGCAGGCTTGGGCTTTATGTCAGGAACATTTTCATGAAAATGAAATTTTTATGAAAGTGGACTTGGCTGCCCAGGAGGTGATGAGCTCCCCATCAGCAGAGGTCCTCAAGTGGAGGTTGAATGACCACTTGCCAGGGATTCTGTACAAGGGTCTCTTATTTAAGCATGGAATCGTCTAGTGGGTCTCTGAGCACCTTTCTAACTCTGAGGCTGCATTTCTCCTTGGTAAAAAACCAAACTGAACTTTGAGCAATAAGGAGTCACAGGAAGTTATTGATAGGGAGACAATGGCATAGGCAATGGGGAGTCTTTGATGATGCTTGGCCAGCTCAGTGGCAAAGGAGCATCCTTCTGGTGCTGTGGAGAGGAGAGGGAATGGAAGTGGGGAATAGTGAGAGTGGGATGAAGAAAGAAAAATTCTCATTTACAAAGTCATTTTCCATTGATCCTCTCAACAACCCTATGAAGTAGGTAGGGCTGACTGTGTGATCTTCATTTTTGGAGGAGATATGTGAGCCTAGCAGAGAACAGGGAGCTTGATCAAGGGCTCAGCCACCACCCAGAAAGAGAGGAGCCTGAACCTGAACCCAGGTCTCCTGACTATCCAATGTCCCTTCCACTACCTTTACTTTGAGTGACTCTACCAAGACACAACAAAGTCAGGGAGGGGCCATTAACATGGCGGTCAAAGGAAAATTCTCATGTCTGATTCAGAGACTGGTTGTTTCCAGATATGACTCACCAGGACTGATAAAAACGACAGGTGGACAAACTTATTCCACAGCCACAAAGAGGTTTAGCATGATCTCCTGTATTCAAAGGAGAGGTGTTATGAAATAATAAATGCTATTTTAAACTATTAAAGAGGCAACGTGTTTAGGTGATGATCACTGCTGTGGTGTTGACTTGTCTCTGGGGACTGACCTTCTTGGAAGCAGAGAGTTGTTCTAAGGGAGGGGGCTGTGGGCAAGAATGTGGCCAGAAGGAATACTAACTAAGGAAGTCATGCCCTCCATACAGTACACAGAGCAGACCCTTCAGAAATGCTTGCAAACTCAATTCAAATGGGATGACCTAATGAGAAAAGAGCCTCTCCTTGGTAAAAAAGGGAAGCAAACTGGATCCCTGTCCAGGGCATCTCTCTGGGATTTGGTAAGAGGGACTCTAGGGGTCAAATAAAGGGCCCTTGTGAGCTCCCAGTATTGCACCAGCATGCAGAGCTAGCCCTACAGGAATCCTCACCACCGGCCACCTCGCCCGCTGGACCGTATTACTGAACAAAGTACGGAGATGATCCATGAGAGGTCAGCACTGGGAGCGGTCGTCGGATGCTCTTCCCAGATCCTGGCAGGCAGCCGCTACTCTGACTCATCCTTTTAGGTACTTTCTCCCTTAGACCAACTGATTAGCAATAAAATAAACTTCAGATGACTTAATCAGACTTTTCTTTGAGTCCTCAAGCATCATATGCCTGCTGACTTCATGGTAAAGCACAGAGTAAATGGTGATCATGAACTTCCAGGAAAGTCCACCATGAAAACATAAGCACGTGAGTAAATGTATGCAATGAAAACAGTATCTCTCCTGTCTCAGGAAAAAGCTCTGGCCCATGCCTCCCCCAACCACTGGACTTACTATCCATGGCATGAAGATATTCCATGTGAATGGCCCCCGCTCCGGTCGCTGTTGCAGAAGGAATGATGTCCGCATAGGGGCTGCGCTGGCCTGCCAAGAGGGCCATCTGGTGGTGATAATACTCTGCGGGGCTGACCCCTGCGTGGGGGGCTGGAAGAGAGCAACGTGCCACATGTGGTTATCGATGGAGAGTCAGGAAAAGCATCCCACCAGACCAAATCAGTAAAAGCTCAAGCCTTCCCAGCCTCCACCCTGAAGTGCTGATTCCCTCACCTGGGCAGGACTAGAGAGCCCCAGAAAACAGGTGTTTGCCAGGTCCCTTCAGAGTAAGTGTGACTTGTGAGGATGGTGAGCAAACAGAAGAGAACAAACTTCCTCTTAAGAAATTAAGGCAGATATGGGCTGGGTGATGCAGACAACAAGCTCTTCATGTCATTAAAGCAGGCCCAGCCCAGAGCAACCATTAGCTAAGGGCTGTGTGCAAGATGCTCTTTGTTGTTCTGTGGTTCAGTCGTGTCTGATTCTGACCCCATTTGGGATTTTCTTGCCAAAGATACTGAAGTGTTTTGCCATTTCCTTTGCCAGCTCATTTTTCCAGATGAGGAAACTGAGGCAAATAGCATAAAGTGACTTGCCCAGGGTCACACAGCTAGCAAGTATCTGAGGTCATATTTGAACTCGGGTCTTCCTAACTCCAGGCCTAGCACTCTATTTGCTGTGCTATTTGTTACAAGAAACTAAAGACAGATAAACAAAACAATTTAATTATTTTCAGTGCAGGAAAAAAATCAGCTCCTTGAGAGCAGGGGCTGTTAAATTCTTGTTTTAACAACCCCAGCACCCAGCACAAAGCTAGGATATACCAGAGACTTTTCAAACTATTGAGAATCCAGTCTTGGTGAATTTTGGGTTGTTTTCCATTCATGCAGCTTATCAAGGTATTACTCCAATAAGATACGACCGTGCCCTTGAGGGCATCTCTTGGAATTATATCACAGAAAATCTTGCCACCAGCACACAGACCCACTCATCTGCTCGTGGCCCTAGGAGGAAACGCATATGGACGTAGACATCTCCAACCCAAATGTTCACTCTTTGTGCCCAACCTGCGGCAGAGCCTTCCGAGCTTGCACTGGTCTGATCAGCCATGGCTGGACACGCTGGACCTTTACCCCAACATTGGAATGTCACTTTGGGTCTTCTTCAAGAACAAAAGACAAGCAGCAACAATGCAACATAGATACATAATCTGTGTGTATGTCTATATGCACATAACACACACAGATATATGTACACACAAAACACTTGTGTGTAACTGTGTATTTATGTATAAATCTCACTTCCAGTAAATGTGACAGCGAGCCGGTGTGAGGGGTGTACCCAGAAGCCCCCTCATCTTTCTGTAGCTCCCATAACGGCATCTCCCTTGATGCTTAACAAACCTTTTCACATAGATGTGATATTTCATAAAAGAACAACCCTTAGATGGATGCAGATCAGACCGGAATATCTCCATTTTACAGATTAGGAAACTGAGGCTGAGCTCCAGGGTAAGTGGGGATGGAAGTCCTCACACTGTCCCCCTCATAGAGCAATTGTGGAGCTCAAACGGAACAAGATACAGAATGCTTTGGCAGATCCAACCAAAGTGCTGTAAGGACAGAAACTCATATTTCAGCCTACTTCTGCTGCCCTTCTAGAAGGGATCCAGGCTCACACTTGCCCATCTGTTTAGCCCTCTCTTTGCTTCGGACCAAAATACACAATATTTGTCAAAAAACATCCCCACGCACATAGCTTCCAAGAAATAAGGATGCATCAAGTGCCTACAGTGTGCCAGACTCCATGCTAGGGGTTAGTGCTTCGGAATCCTGCCCTCCCAGAGCTTGTGTTCTACAGGGGGGATGCAGCATGTTCACAAGTGGGTCAATCTGAAGCATCAGAATGAATAATCACAGGCCTAAGTGGGTGACATTGAGCTTCAGGGAAATGTTGTGGCCTTATGACAACAGACGGTCTATGTCTCCCTGTGAGAGTCACTGAATATTCTCCCCCATTGTGAACTCTATTCTAAGGCAATTCTCTTTCTTTGATCTGAAATTAAAATCATGGGAAGGATGAGGGAAAGTCAGAAGGAGGAAATTCAAACAAAATAACCCCCCAGACCAAAAAGCCCCCTTGATTTAGCTCTTCATGGAGAATTCCTTCCATGTCTGAGATGAACACAATCAGCCCCAGCCTTCTCTAACAAGCAAGAACATATGTTTGCCAAAGAAGGATGGAATAGCTCATTATCTCAAGCCACTGGTTTGAAAGTTTCTTCCCGCAGTAGACGACCAGAGGATCTTTCCAGACACACTTAAAATACTTCCTGAGTTTTCTGACATAAGTGTCTGGGTTAACTAACAATAACACTGGCTGCCTGGCCTGGAAGAAACCCACAGCAGCCCCATAAAGGCCAGAAGGGAGATCACAATGAATAAATGACATTTTGTATGAATGGGAACTACCATTGGAATGGATTTTTCTTTCTCAAGTCCCACAAAAAATACAGTGATTTCCTTAGCAATAGTCAAGTTATTGAGATTTTAAAGTCTGGGGCCTATGGGAGAGTAAATAACTTGGAATGTTTCCAAGTGATCATTGGGAGAAAAATCCAGATGCATCGTGTCCCTATGAACTCAGTCACTGGACAAGAATATGCTAAAAGCTGACCATATATGCCAACACCGGGCTATGTTCTGAGAATGCAAAAGCCCACACCTTATCATCAGAGGTGCCCATTCTAACAGTGGCAACAACCTAAAACATGTGTATGCGCTATAATAGTGCTGAGCAAAAGGAAATTTAGAAGAAGGTATCAACTGTGGTGAGGTGGGGACCAGGAAACGCCTCTCACAGGAGCTGACCTTGGAGCTGAGCCTTGAAAGGAGCCCAGGCAGCCAGAGGACAAAGACAAGAAAGCAGAGCATTCCAGGTAGGAGGGGCAATCAACACAAAGGAAGGGAAGTAGGAGGCTACACCAAGAAGCCTGGCATTACTGGGTCAGAGAAAGAAGTAAGGTTTAAGAAGACTGGAAAGGTAAGAAAAAGCCAAGTTGTGGAGAACTTTCAGAGGCAAAGAGAGTAGCTCAGACATGATCCTGGAGGTGGCGGGGAGCCCTTGGCATAGACTGAGGGTAGAGGTCAGATCTGTGCTTTATAAAGATTGTTTTGGCAGCTGAGTGGAAGGACTGGAATGGAGAAAGACCTGAAGGAGGGAGCTAATAAGAGGTCTATTGCAATAATTGGGCATGAGGCGATTGGCACCTGCATCCAGACGGTGAAAGCATCATCCAAAAGAAGGAGGTTTGGACCAGAGATGTACTTAAGATAGAAGCAACAAAATTTGGCTTGGGTGGAAGAGAGTGAAGAGTTGCTTGGGATGCCAAGGTGGAAGACAATGATGATGACAAAACCTGGATGGTGGTGCTCAGAACAGTGATAAGGAAGCAGAGAAGTGGCAAGAACTTAGGGCAGGGGAAGGGGAAGAGAATGAATTCTGATATCAATATGCTAAGTTTGGACTATCTATTAGACATCTAATTTAAGGGATTGAATAGGTAACAGATGGTGGGAGATGGGAGATTAGAGGGAGGTTGGAGTTGGATCATCTGCATAGAAGTGATCATTAAAGCCAGGGAAGCTAATGGGACTGAATGAGAGAGCATAGAAAGAGACAAGAAGAGGGTCCATGAGAGCCTTGAAGGCCCCCCCCCATGATTAGCGTTTGTGACATGGGTGAAGAACCAGCAGGGAGACTGAAAAGTGGAGGCTAGAGAGGCAGGAGGAGATGCAGGACCAGGAGAAATGCCATGAAAACGAAGGGAGCACCAGATCTTGAGAAGATGGTCATTGAGAGGGACAGAGAAGTCAAGAAATACGAGCATTAGAAAAACGTCAGGAGAAAAAGGCCAGGTAACTGGAGAATACTGGTTAGTTTGGAGACATTTCTTGGTTGAATGGTAAGGTTAGAAGCCAGACCATAGAGAGTTAGAAAGAGAGGAAGAGGAAAGGAAGTAGAGTCACTAATTGTACATGGTCTTTTCAAGGAATTTAGTCACAAAAGGTTGGAAAGTTCTAGAGAGAAAACTAGTAGGAATGAATGGTTCAAGGCTCAAAAATATTTGTAGGTAACATGGAAGGAGCTGAGTTCAAATCTGTTCTCAGACATTTATTAGTTGTATGACCCTAGGGAGTTCTCTTAACAACTATTTGCCTCAGTTCCCTCATCTGTAAAATGGTAATAATTATAAGCACCTACTTATCTACCAGGATTATTGTAAAGATCAAATGATATCATATTTGTAGAGAGATTAGTCCAATGGCTGGCATTTAGGGGGGCTACACAAATATTAGTTACTATATTAGCTTATTATTATGAAATTATATTAGATGATGGTGATGATGGTGGTGGTGGTGGTGATGGTGGTGGTGATGGTGGTGGTGGTGATGGTGGTGGTGATGGTGGTGGTGGTGATAAGGGGTACAGTGAGGATGACAGGGGAGGCAATCCTTTGGAGGAGATAGGATGGAATGGAATCACTTGTGCTTGTAGAGGGTTAACCTTGGCAAGGTCAAGAGCCATTTCTTCATGGGAGACAAGACTGAATGAGGAGAGAGTGTCGAAGGCAAATGCCTGGGAGATGCAAGAGAAGGAAGAGTGGAGAAGAGGGGCTCTCATCTAGCTCTTCCTGCGTTATCTATGCATGGAAACCACGGCAGCTTCCAAGGAAATAATAATGATAACAGGCAGCATTTATAGACTGGGTTCAAATCTTCAAAGTGATCCATATGTCCCCTCCTTCCAATACCCCAAGGAGGTCAGCACTGCCAGGATGACTGGGTATGTTTTCTAAACAGAGAAGCTGAGGTTCAGTTTGATGACTTGCTCCGAGCCACACGTGTGGCCAGTGTCAGAGGTGAGATCTAAACTGTGCTCCCAAGTGTTTGCGCTGCCCCAGAGGATCCCCGCACTCCTCCATCCTGAGTTCTCTCACCTCCAAAAACAATGGTTTAGTCCATTCCTCCCATTTCTCTTAAAGGTCTTCTGTGGGGACCAAGTCCCAGAGAGGTCAGAGGATCTGAGACATTGAGCCAGAAGGGGCCCAAGAGTCCAGTGACCTTAGCCATGGGTAGATTTCAATGGGTCTGTGAACTCAGATGTGGAAAAATAATCTTCACTTTTTACCAACCTCTAAAAGAAATCTGGGTTTTCTTTCAATTATTTAAAAACAAGATTCTGAGAGGGGGCTAATAGGTTTCACCAGATCACCAAAAGCCTTGACTACACAATAAAAGGTTACACACCTCTGATCTGCGCCCAGCCCCTTCATTTTGCAGATGGGCAGACTGCGGCCCAGAGAGGTCATACAACTTGCCTGTGGTAGCACAGTTATTAAAGGTCAGAGGGGGTTCTGAACCCAGGGCCTCTGAATACCAGGCCCGGTGTTCACTGTCTATGGCCCCTGATGATACCTAGCTCGCTAACCTCTAAGGGTTTCTATGAGGCTTAGAAAAAAACAATCCATGTGAGACTGAGAAAACTGAGCTATTCTAATTTTATTATTTATTAGCGAAGTGCCTGGGAGGCAGGGAAGCAGCCTAGGTTGGCCATCAAAGTGCTGCTATACAATTAAATCCATTTCATTCCTAACCCATATAATTAAAGTAGGGGAAGGGCAAACAGGACCATGATTTACACCAGCCTTGAGGCAGAATTCACCAAATCTGGAAGTGTTGTGGTTTCCCTGGCCCCGTTCTAAATTCCCTTCAGCTACTCTGTCTCCCCTTCTCTTGTTTGTGGACGTAATAATGATCAGAGCTTCCTTTCCTGGTGTCTCCTGATTCTCTTCCCCCGTCCTCCCATCCCCATTGACAGCTGAAGTTAACCATGGGAAACTCAAGTATCCAGAGGAGCCAGGGAAAGAATTGTACTTTCTCCTTCCAACATCAGATGCCAGAAAGGCCATACCGTGGCGCAGCCAGAGAGCTGACCTTACCTGGCTGCCATGTCCACCTATGACACACCTTGGCTGAGGAGCCCAGGAGGAGGTTCTTCTTCTTATACTGCCCCAGGGAGACTCTCCAGCAGCTACCAAGTGGAGGTGGGGGGAAAGGGGTGAGATCCTTTTACTGAGAGGTCCTTATCCCAATGAAATCTTAGTTCTTGTTCAAAGTAAATAAAATGATGTGGATTCTGCTTTAAACATCTCTGCTTGGGCAATATTTTTTTTACCTGCTTTATCTCTCAAGGCTATTAGACATATAGGCTACATCTCCAACCTGTGACCCACTATCCAAAAAGATGGTCTGCTCCTGGGAGGTAGTGAAACTAAGAATTCTAGGTCATTTTGCTGTCAGGTTCTGTATCACTCCACTCGGGCTCATGGAAGAGTTAATGTGGAAGGTGAGGTTATCCTGTGTAGGGTGGGGAAAGGGGAAGAGAAGAAGGGAGGAAGGGAAATGAAGGGTGGAAGGATGGAAGGAAGGAAGGAAGGGAGGGAGGGAGGGAGGGAGAGAAAGGATGTAAACGCTTCTAGAAAATGTATGAGATGAGATGATGCTAAAAAGGAAGGGTATTTTGATTGGCTTGGAAATTTGAAGAAAATCAGTCTCTCACTCTGGAACTTGGATTAAAACTAGCTAATCAGTTGGAAATCCAGGATCCTAAATAGTAGGCCAGCCTCATGGAACAGTCCCAGCCAAATCCCTCTGAGGAAGACCCTGAAAACTTTGTGAAGGGGGAAGCTTTGGACTTCCCATCAGCAATAGTTAAGAGTGACCCTGGAACAGCAAAGTCTAACATCATAATCCACAATGGGCACTAAAGACAAATGAGATGTACAGAAGGAGAATTTCATCAAGACTCTATAAATGGAGAAATGAACTTTTAATTATTAGGAACAAAGTGCCTTTTGGCATATGAGCTCTCTCTAAGCTTAAGCCCACTTTCCCCCTAAACTATGTAGTCCCTTGGGTGAGAGTATATGCAGACTTCTGATGATGGCAGTTTACTTTACTTTAACATGACCTTTGCCAAAGCTTCTCTCTCCTTTCTCCTCTGTCTCTCTCTGTCTCTCTCTCTCTTTGTCTCTTTCTGTCTGTCTCTCTCTGTCTCTCTCTCTCTCTCTCTTTCTCTGTCTCCCTCTTCTCTTTCTCTCTCTCTGTCTCTGATTTTTGTTTGATAGGCAAGGAAACATCAATTTTGATTTTTAAAATAGATCTTATTAGCTATTAAATAAGCACCGACACATCCTCCAAATAAGCAAGCATCCAGAGAAGCCTTTGGCCCCCAGTCTGGGTATAGCCATCCTTAAATGTCTCCTCATGCTCCTTATGCCAAATGCAAAAATGATGTGAAATAGGAGAGAAAGAGGAAGGGAGGGAGGAAGGGAGAGAGGAAATGAAGAAAGGAGGGAAGAGCATAGACTCAATCAGTGCTTCTGCGAGCTAGACACTCTACCAAGCACTGGGATTACAAACACAAGCCCAAAAGACAACCCTGACTCTCAAGGAGCTCACATTCTAATGGGAGAAGATGCCCATGAAGGGATTCCCAGAGAAGTATGCAGTTCAGGAAGAGGAGATGACCTATTGATATCCTTGTTGATCACAGACTCACCATCAGTGGGGCTGAGGCCGCGGGCTGCCGAGATCATAGACAGAGATGGGCTGCTGTGCAGGGAGCGAATGTAGTCCATGTAAGGGTTGATGTATGGATGTGGGGGGCTGAAAGGTGACTCCGAAGTGGCAGCTGGGTTTCTGTGTGGGGAGATTCTAATGAAGGGCAGGTCAGAATATGTTGGGCTACTTGATAAAGCAGAAGGCCTGGAATAAAAAGAAAAAGAAACATTATGATATACAGTAAGTAGAAGGGCGTATCAGGGAAAAAAAATGATTAATACAAAACTTCTGGGAAAGTTCAGGCATCCGCACTTGATAGTACAAGCCCCCAGAGTCACTGCAGGAACCGCAGGCTGGCTTCAGAAAGGAACTAACCCACGGGACACCCCATGATTTGGTTCAGCAAGCAGAATAAATGAGAACAAGCATGATGGCATGTGTGTCCCCACAGCCCACCACAACACAGGACAAAAGGGAATCCCAACGAAAGATCTCAGAGAACAAAGATTCCGGTCTTTGCTCCATCGTCCGTCCCTCTTGACCCCATGTTTCTTTAAGTCCCAACTCTGATCTCTGGAGAGCAGTTCTCATCCTTTGCTCTCTGGTGAGAACTGGGAGGGGGAGGTGAAGGCTGACTGCTTAGAACTGATATTTAATGCTTAGTGCTCACAGTGTGTGAGAGTTAAACATCCCAAGGGGTAGCTCTCTGCCCTGAGCCTGCCTACTGTTGTGCGAGAGATATCCAGGAGGCCAGGCTTTACCCTTGCCCAAGAATCGAGGAAAGACGGCTCCAGGCACACGGCCTGCCTGCGACTAGAGAACGAGACTCCTCCATCACCTCCTACGGGAGAAAGCTGGCCCCAGTGAGCTGGGGTTCTCTACTTTGAATATGCATTTTTGTTTTCCCCTGATGGCTGCAATCTTTGTAATTTCCTGCAGGCACGGTTGTTTTATTTTCTTTCTTTTAATGCTGTTCCCTGATTAGTTGCTTTCTGCAAACAATCAGTAACTGAGCGATTGGGGCTTGGCTAGTGGGAAAATAATGGGGCGCACTGGATCATGCCAAGGTCCGGATGATAATGAGTTCAGGCAGGAGTTTATGATCTCACTTGATGAGAATAACTAGCTTCTCCTGAAAACAACTTTTCTTGCAACTTTTTGATGAGAGGAACAGACCTGAGTCCCTTCAAGCGTCTCTGCCCATAGAAGCAGGCCTGGAGTCACCAGACAGATCAGACAATGGTGTCTCCAAGGGCCAACTTGCCCAGAGCTACATTCCTTCTTTTATGAGAGGCAAGTATGAAATCTCTGGGCAAATGATCCATGTGGCCTGGAGGGGACTGGCTCAATACTTTTGGGGTCTGCTGACTTTCCCATGAACCAAGGGTGGTTCCCATGAACCAAGACTGAGAGGGAATGGGAAATTGCTATGAAGACATGGGTTTAAGAATGAACAGAAGAACAAGGTGGGGTGGGGGTAGCTTTTATCCAACTCCAAACCTCCAATCCCACTTCAAAGACGAAAAGAATGCAGAGTTCACTGAAACCTGGCAGGAAGTAATCTTAGGGAAAAGCACATCCCATGGAGGCCTCAGCTTAGTAACCATAATGAATGGAAACCCACACTGGTTTGTCCATTTCCCCTCCACTTTTGAAAAGGTTTGTGGCATGGGGTGAGAGGATGTCTACACACTCTTATGCTTCTGTCTCTACATCTCCACGCATGTGTTTCTCTGTACCTATGTCTAGAGCTCTGTTTGTGTCTCTCTGTCTCTTTCCCTGGATCTCTGTCTCTGTCACAGTGTACTTCTCTGCATGTCTTTCTGTCTCTCCCTTCTTCAGAATCTCTACAAGTCAAATACTTCCACTTTTGATTGTTACAGTTTGGCAGCAAAGGAGAGGCCAGGCACACAAATGACTCTTTAGAGCTGAGAATAACAAAAACCATCCCTGGAAAGCAGCTATGGCCAACTCCCACAAGAGTATCTTGAATGGCCAAGTGGAGCTGTTTAATATTGGAGAGAAGACTATTGCTGTTTTATAATGAGAAGGGACTTTAACTTACCCTGGCCACCCCCATCTCATGTCAAGGCATATTCACCTAGTTATTAAAAATAATAACTGGCACAGAAACTGGAATCTACTCACAGTCTTGGCATTTTATTCACAATGAGATTTACCTGGTGACAGAAACACATTTTTGCAGGGCGTAGTAAAGCTCTGGCTCATGCTTATCTGTAAGAGGCCCTGAAATGTGTGTCCCCACAGAGATGTTGTGGTTCAGGGCTGAGATGTGTGACCGAGTTCTCTTAGCTAGTTTAGGAAAAGTGGAATGTCGACAACTTAAAATCTTTCATAGAAATAACAGAAATCATCATCAATAGTAATTTTGCTCAGTTCTGGCTGATTCTCCATGACTCCATTTGAGGTTTTCTTGGCAGTGGTTTGCCATTTCCTTCTCCAACTCATTTTACAGATGAGGAAACTGAGGCAAACAGGGTTGTGACTTGCCCAGGGTCACATAGCTAGGAAGTGTCTGAGGCTGAGTTTGAACTCAAGTCCTCCAGACTCCAGGCTCAGAGGTTTAGCCACTGGGCTACCTGCCCCTCCTAATGATAATAGCTGGGCTTATTTATAGAAATAGAAGTTTCATAAAGACTTTACACTTGTTATCTTATTTCATTCTTACAATAACCCTGTGAGGAAGGCGCTGTTATGATCCCTACTTTATGAGTGAGGAACTGAGGATGAGCAAGGTCAACTGGATGTGTTCAGGTCCCACAGAAAGTGAACATCTGAGTGAGGCTTAGAACAAGGGTCTGTGAGTTCACAACCAAAGCCACTGCCTCTGCCGCCTCCTTCATCCTCCTCCTCAGGGTGTAGTAGTAGTAGCAGTAGTAGTAGTAGTAGCAGTAGTAGTAGTAGTAGTAGTAGTAGTAGTAGTAGTAGTAGTAGTAGTAGTAGTAGTAGCAGTAGTAGTAGTAGTAGTAGTAGCAGTGTTGTGCTGAGACCTGGGTTCAAGGTAAATTTAGGTGTGGATTTATTAATAAAGCAGGCAACTACCTGGAATATGAACTCAAATCAGGCAGTCCCCAATGGATCTCACAGACTTGATTATATAGGCCAAAAAGAAGAACTACAGCCCAAAAGGGGGCTAGCCAAAGCTATGACCTTACAGAAGCTAGAAGAGCAGATTGGTTAGCTATTTTGGGAATACGGCGCAGGGGTACAAAAGCATAAGGGTGCAACCCCTAATGACATAAAGATTCCTCCCAGAACAGGGTGAGGTACAGGGTCATGAGGAGGGGGACCGGAAAGTCCCAGAATAGACCAGGGTCATGTTCTGGGCAAAGAGTGTGGGGACCCTGCTTGGTCAGTGTAACAGGATGGGGTGATCTCTAGTCTTGTACCCCAGGTCAATCCTTGGAAAAATACAGAATGCTAAATTGAGGAAGTAGGGGGTAGGAACTATGCCTTGGGTGGTAACTTGGCCAGACTTGCCTTAAGCAGTTTCTAGTTGTGACAGAAAAGTAGGGGCTTGATGGTGGGACACACTCAGGTGGTGGACAGGTGACCCAGGACTAGAATTAGGGTATAACAGCAGCAGCAGCAGTAGTACTAGTGGTGGTAGTAGTAGTAGTAGTAGTAGAAGTAGTAGTAGTAGTAGTAGTAGTAGTAGTAGTAGCAGTAGTAGTAGTAGTAGCAGTATAGTAGTAGTAGTAGTAGTAGTAGTAGCAGTAGTAGTAGCAGTATAGTAGTAGAGTGGTACCAGTAGAAGTAACAGTAGCAGTAGTAGTAGTAGTAGTAGTAGTAGTAGTAGAAGTAGTAGTAGTAGTGGTAGCAGTAGTAGTAGCAGCAGCAGCAGCAGCAGCAGATGAATTAAGGATGTTCCTAATCCCAGCATTTCTTGCAGATTCTATCGATGAATAAAGCCTTTTCAGAAACTCTCTAAAGCAACGCTGAAGGTTTGTTTTCTGCAGGCTGACATGCACATAATTCTTGGTCAGTTCTTCCACATACAAGGTAGTAAATGTTTGGTTTCAAAAAAACTAAGTAATTACACTTTTCTTTTCTTTAAAAAATTGGGAGTACTACTAAAAACATTTCTGAGTATTACAGAATTTGAGGCTACTTTTTGGTGAATTTATTGTCAATTGCCAAGTACTCAGGGAAAAAAGGAAGAAGGGAGGTAGATAAAGAAGGGAGCAGGGAAAAAAGGGAAGGAGGGATGGAGACAGGAAAGAGTAAGGGAGGGAAATAGGAAAGAAATGAGAGAGAGAAGGAGGAAGGAGGTAGAGGAACAGTCAAAGGAAGGGAGAAAAGGAAGGTGGAAGGGAAGGAGAGAGAAAGGTATGAATGAAGAAAGGAGGGAGGGGAAGAAAGAGGGAGAGACAACAGCTGGCATGTCATTTTTTTCCCAGGAGTCAGTTTGTGCTCAGTGCAGTGGGTCAGTGTCCCCCAGAGCAGTGGCCAGAGCAGCAGAGAAGATTGGGGGCGAGAAGGGGGTGAGGGGTGGACAGGACTAGCAGGGGCAGCTGCAAGACCTCCGAGACAACGTGAGTGACAGACAGCATTATAGGACCCATTATAAACCAGAACTGGTAAATATTTGACAAGCCTTTAAAAGGCCTGCACTTGCACATGGGGGTCCCACAGTTGGGGAACAAATAAAGGAATGCTCTGTTTTGTCATCTTGGGTCAGCAAAGAAAAAAAAAAGATCATGAATCTATCTAGGACTGGAGGAAGCCATGAAGGTCACGCCTTCCTCTTCCTGAATTTTACAAAGAAATGGGGGCACAGAGAGTTTGGAAGGTGGTCCTAACACAACAGCAGCAGCAGCAGCTCCAGGGACTTCCCCATAGCTCCACAGGTTCTAAGGGTAAAAGGTGTTTTTGAACTGAAACCTTGTGCCTCATAGCCCAGCATGCCTTCCATGCCACATAGCCCTCCAACCCTAGCCTATTGGCTATGGGATCTGGAGTCAGCAGGAGAATCTCTCTGAGACTCAACTGAGATTCCTCACAAAATAAGAGATTCTTACTAAATGACCACCTCTATGGCCCCTTCCAGACTAAATCCACTCTGGAAGTCCATTTGTGAGAGCGCTATATTCTGGGTGCAAGTGGTTGGTTTCTTCTCTCTGTGAAGGAGGCATGGACTGGGCTTAGCTGCAGGGGATGGCTTCCTTTTCCTATACTGGGGGTCTTCAAGCAGAGGCTGACATTATTTGTCCAGTGCACTTTATTGGGGATTCTTGTCCGTGTTGGGCTTGGAACAGATGTCCTCTCTGTGGCCTTCCATCTGGGAGATTCCGCAGTGACTCAAAGCCCTAGCCAAGGGCTCTCCAGGGCAGGTAGGGCTTAGGTTGACAAAGAAGAAAGGCCCTTCTTTCTGATGTATCAGATAAAATCTTTTCCAGGTAACAGACATTTTCTTACTGAAAATATAATGTCTGAGTTGTTTTTGTTTTGTTTGTGTTTAAACAAAAGCCAAGACTTGGAGTTTAAGGAAACAGCTCAAATCATCATGGGATGGATGTTTCCTGCTTTTTCACTAGAAAGCTCTCCTATGGAATGAGGGTCACCAAACTCTAGGGGTCAGGAGCCAAAGTAAATGACTACAAGGAAGTCCACTGACTGCTGGTTTTCTGTAATCCCACATACCCAAATGAGAGCAGCTTTCTGTCCTTTGCCCTTAGCCACAGACAGTAGGAAGTCGATGCCTTGGGATGATTCAAACTGCAGAAGGAATCATATCCTGCACTGCTTTTGAAAACAAATAAGGGGCTTTATTCCCCTCTGGAAAAATATGCAATGAACTCCAAAACTATCTTCATTGTATAACAGATGCAGAAAACCATCATAAAAAAAGTTGACCACTATCAGTGAAGACATGAGGGGCTTTCCTTGCTATCTCTTTAAATCCCCTAGTTACCAATGGCCCACGTGAGCTGGTCAATGGTCATCTTGGATTCTCACCATGTACCCAACCCATCCACTTTTTGTGCTCTGGTGTCTACCTTTCCAGTCAATCTAGTAGTGAAGAACTGAATAAAAGAAAGATGATTTTTAAAAAGTCCATTTCACATCTTTCTCTGAATAATTCAAACATCATGTAAGCATTGCATGTAAGCACACAGCCCCTTGGGGAAGCCTTTGAAGGGATTCTGTTTGTCATGGCTGTAGTTGTTATTGGTTTGTTTTTCAGAAGAAAAATTAACTATAGGGATGTGTAACTTCCTTGACTGTGGTCAAATCCCTTTTCCCCTCTCTTTCCACCAACATAGAGTAAATCCAAGGACATGAGGAAGGTGTAACTTTTGCACAAAATTAATGTTGAGTTCAAGAAATATGGTGATGGTAGGCCTGGACAAGCCAAACCAAGGAACTTTCCTCTTCTTCCTCAATCAGCTCAGACTCTGTCATAATGGTTCTAGGTTCTCAGGGTCATTCAACAAATTGAAACTGGCCATCAGCAAAGAACAAGGAGGAATAAATTATGAAGTCATCAGATCTTGACCTCTGGAAGAGATTTCAGAGTTCATCTACTTGAACTCCCACACAAAGGCAGCTTCCTTCTACAATATCCTTGGTAAGAGTCATTTGGCTTCTTTTGGAAGATCTCCAGAGATGCGGAAGTTCACCACCTCTCAAATAAGGTTCGTTTGCTTTTGCTCAGCTCCCATTATTTGCACATTCTTTCTTCTGCTGAGTCAAAAGACATCTTCTGTTTGCTCCTTGGCTGGCTTTCTTGGACACAAGCAATATAAGTCTAGTGCCTTTCATACCTGGTTGACCTTCAAATACCCAAAGACAGGTGGTCTTCTCTTCCTCAGGCTAAACACTTGCCCTCCTATCACCTTCCCTCATGTGACATGGTTTCAAGCACCCTACCATATTCAAGAAGCTCATCAACATCCTTCTTCAAATATGGTCTCCAGATGATAAAACAACATCAAAGAAATTGGGGGTATTCACCAACTCAACATCACTCAAGTAGTTCATTTCAACTTCTTTACTCTCTTTATTCAGACAGGGAGAATCATTCAATCAATTTTAGATAAACCACAGAGGTAAAAGTTGGTGTTTGCTTACAACAGAGAACTACTTCTAAAACACAGGGGACAATTATAGATTTTTGTCCATCTTTACTAAATGATTCATTCTGATCTGACTACAGAGAATTAATATGATCAGTTAGACTGGTTTGTAGTTTTTAAATGCAATTTTGTTGTCATTTGTCTCTGTTTCTATCAGGATTCTTTCTTGGATGATTCTCCTTTACTTCTACTCTCATATGGTTACAATTGCTGTGAAATTAAATAAAAAGTCTTCCTGGTTCTGCTCCCTCCCTCTTTTTCCCTCCCTACCTGCCCGTTGTTTCAGGAGGGTCTGTCCCAAGTGCTCTGTATCCCTTGATCTCCTCTTTCTTAGTTATTTCTCATAAACTCAATGAACCACAAGTTATTTGACCATTCCCCTACTGCTGGACATTGAGGTCATTTACATTTTTTTTACCCTTATAAATAATGCTGACCAGAAAACTCTTTCTTTTTTTGAAAGAACACATTCAGGGAATATTCCTAACAATGAAATTTTTGGAGGAAAGGGTGGGATCATTTCCAAATCTTTTACTGTATTTGCCAGACTTCAATTCCACCAATCATGAGTGAGTGTACCTGTTTTCCTACTGAGGGCATTCAATTTAGGGTCTGATAAACCCCACTGGAAACAGTGGCTCAGACAGCGTAAAACCAAAGATACAAAAAATGCAAATGGACTTGATTCCTCCAAAATAAATGCACAACCGAAGGAGGAGGATCAGGAATAAGAATAATGAAAGGCAGCCACCCTCCCTCCCTCGGGTCAGATTCTTCTGAAGGAGAATTCTCCTCTCCCTGTCTCCAGTGACATGGCACTTCCCCTTCACTATGGCTGCGTCCCCCAGAGCTCTGGTATTCCATTCGTCATTAGGCAGAGCTCAGCTGGTTTCTTTTAAGAGAATCTTTGTAGTAGGGGATGTGGTGCCCACCTACTGTTTAAGGATATTTCAAGTTGAAGATGACAAAGTACACAAAAGGGAGGAGCTGAGAATTGGTCGTGCAAACCATAGCTTCTGTGGCAACTTGGAAGATGGGACAATTCAAGATAAATGGCGATCAGAAGAGAATTTTGTCTTATTTTATTTTTACATCTGTGGAGCTCAGAGCCAGTGGCTCTTGTTGAAGTGAAGGGCTTCACAGCAAGGAAGTCTTGGATATGGGGTGGAAATAATTAATTAGAAACACACAGTTGGGCTCCAACTATTCAGACTTGGCTTCATGCTGGGTTGAGCTTGCAGGTGTGCTGGGGGTGGAAGCCGGGCAGACAGGCAGAACCCGTGTTTAGCCCCTCCAGCTACCTCTGAAATTCAGGGCCAAGATGAGAACCTGGGACCTCATTTTGTTTTTTAATTTATATTTTTACAAGGATGTCAGTAACATAATGGAATAAATCCTCTATCAACAGCAATAATCTGACCGGTAGAGCTCTGGCTTGTCTGCTAAAGAGTGTGTGTGTGTGTGTGTGTGTGTGTGTGTGTGTGTGTGTGTGTGTGTGTGTGTGTGTGTGTGTAACTCCTGGCTAGACTATTTTCTGGGCTCTTCCTTCTCATAATTCCATGCAAAGTACCCATGCATGACTCATCCTTCTCTTCATTCCTTCAGCCTTTCAGAGATAAGAAGAGGATCAAAGTCATTAGCAGGGAGACTATTAGGGGGTGGGGGCCCATTATTGAGAACCAGTACCCTCAATAGGGTTTTGCTCCCCTCACCAAACACACACACACTTTGGGTCCCATCCAAAGCCAAGGGCCACGAACCTCATTTGGATAACAGGCCACCTGGATTACCCAGAGGTCAGTGCCCCCAGTATGGGCTGGCTGGACCCAGTACCACAGAATGTAAGATCCATGAGGGCTGGAGTCTTTGTGTCTCCAACATGTCACATAGACCTTGGAACAAAGCAGGAGCTTAATAAATGTAGACTGACTGACTGCTAAACGGGGGTGGGGGCCAGGGGGAGGTGCTTTAGGCATTTTCCTAAAAGAGAGGGAAGCAACAGTCCATAGCCTGGGGTCAAGCCATAGCAGTCATCTCACTAGGTCCCAAAAGAGGCCACTACACATCTCTAGGGGTTATCTTTATAAAGGTTTGAGGGAAAATGTGAAAGGCAGCTTGATCAGAATAGTACAGAAAAGAGAAGATAGACTGAGTCTCAAGGTCTTTCCAAAGGAATCTCAAAGCCTTGGGTCCCTCCCTCTCTCTCTCCCTCCCTCCTCCTCCCTTTGAAACCTGGAGTTTCTGTGTGAGACCACAGAAAACTGCAAAAGACCATTAATGGGTGCCCCTCTCTAAAGGACTTTCCAGAATAATTGTCCTTGGTCATTTGGAGTGATAATTATTTCTGTACATCTCACCTTGAAAAAATAAAACACAACCCTGCACTTTGTGGGCAGCATAGGGATGTTGGGGGCTGTCTTCCAAATTTGTACTCGCTGGCATTTCTACAGAGCTCTACAGCTTTCAAACTAATGTATATACATAATCTTCATCAAGCCTTCTAATTCCTCTGGGACGTAGGTCCATTTTACAGGTAAGCAAACTGGGCTTGGAGAAGTTAAGTGAATTGTCCAAAGACATTAAGTGTCAGAGTTCAAACTGGAAGTCAGGGCTTCCTGCATCTGAGCCCAGCATTCGAGCCCAGACTCTGGGGCAGGTCTTCCCTGTCCATGTTTCCCAAGAGTATCTAATGTTCAAACTTCATCTCAGAAGCCAGACTTCTTCTGATTAATACATTCATTTTGTAAAAGTTCATCACAAACATATCGCTATCCTACAAAATTCTCAATAATCAGTGCTTTTTACTCCTCAAGAAATAAATAGGCATGTGCCCATTTACTCCTGAGCCTCTTTCACAGCACAACGGGGAGACAGATTTTATTTTTCTTCCCCTTTCTTAGTTGGGGTGTCATTAGCTCTATTATTGCCGTGACGAATGTCCTGGACGGGTCCATTAGGAGACTCAACTTTGAAATTACTCCCGGGATGAACGATTGGCTCTGCCCCAATGCTGATTGGAGTTGGATGATGATTGATTAGGAGAAAGCAGGCCTACACAAGCGTGCCTGAGTGCTGGGCCCAAGCCCCCCTCTAAAGCAGCTCTCACTACAACTGCCTTTCCAAGCTATTAGATGTTTTCATATTAGCTGCATTTTCTCCAACCAGGTCTGTTAATTTTATCTTTATTCTTTCAAATCCTGAGATTGCTTGGATGAGAGAGAGAGAGAGAGACAGAGAGAGAGACAGAGAGACAGAGAGACAGAGAGAAAGAGAGAGAGCTTAAAAATACACACACACACACGCGCGCACACACACGCGCACACACACACACACACACACACACACACATACACACACACACACTTCTAAGAGCAGCCTGAACTTTTAGGGGAAATTGAAGAGGCTTTGTGTCAAGTACGGCTAAATCCAGCCTTTCCATATCAAACCCCTGCTAGAAAATTACTGTGCGGATGATAAGGCAGAAAGATAGAATAAAAAGTGACTCTACTCAATTTACACAGCAATATTGGTATGACGGAATATTTTTCATTCAGGAGGTTGATAAAAATCACTAAGCTGTATTGCAGATAAATAAAGGAAGCTTGTGTCAAATACAAACACCATTAATCATGGAGCGGCTCCCGCCTCTCAGTGGCTGGGCTGCTGAGCATTGGCCCTCACACATCACCATGGGGCAACCTTCCTTCCCTGCTCAGCCACTGCAGTTGTCTCTTTGGGGAAACTTTTCAATGTTTTGCCTGCTCTCGGTGAGCAAGACAGAAACCTCTTCCTCTGCGTCATAATGGAATCAGGATAGAGGAACTCGGTTCATGACTGTGACAGTTCATTTGTTCATTTATCCATTCACGCACCCATGTATTCCACCCAGGAGAAAATGTGACAATGAAGCTCTACTTTATGGACTTCATATTAGAGAGAAACACATTGGTAGGTTCTAAAAATAATGAACCATGGAATTCTGAATGGTTTTTGTTTTGGTGCTGGAGGTGCCCTATGCTTGAGTTGTGACAGAGTCATCCTCTGTGAAGGAGGCTTAAACTTGGGTGTCCAGGGTACAAATTGATGTGAGGGCAATTATGAAAGTGGGAGATATATATACACAAGGAAGCCAAGGAAGATGAATGAATGAATGAATGAATGAATGAATGAATGAATGAATGAATGAAGTATCAAGGTGTTAGCATGTATAAAACACCATGGTAAGCTCTAGTAATACAAATAGAAAAGTAAGGCTGTCTCAACTCTCAAGAAGTTCACATCCTAAGGGTTGGAGGAGTACAGTATATGTGGAAAGTTTCAGTTCCAATATTATTTTTAAGTTGTTTTTTATAATAGAAAAATCAATAAGCAGATTGGCAAAATCCTCTTGTGAAATTTGGGAGTTGAAGAGAGCTGTGGTCTGGTCCCTCCTGAAAGGAGTCTCCCCTATAACACAAATGGTCATTGGCTACCCAATAGCAAACACCTCATTCTATAACTAAGGACACAAAAGCCCAGAGGCAAAAATGATTTGACCACCACACATTGTTAGTAACAGAGCTAGAAATAGAGACTTATGTCTATCCTCAGTCTGCTATAGGCTCAGGACAGGGACTGGATCTGGGATTTTACTAGTATATGAAATTGACAGGAAACTCTCTCAATCAATGTAGTTTGGTCTACAAATGTACCTTATAGCCTTAGAGAGCCTTCTTGGGCATTGAGTTCAATGATTTTTCCAAGGTCACATAGCTATTATGTGTCCGGGACAAGTCTTGAACCCATGTCTTCCTGACTATGAAGCTGACTCTCTACGTGGAGGAGGCTCTAGTTCCATAAAAGGTCATAAGTAACCCTGAGCAACTTAAGGGAGTTCAAACCTTATTGCTAGCAGAGAGAGAAAGAGAGAGACAGAGAGACAGAGAGACAGAGAGAGACAGAGAGAGACAGAGACAGAGAGACAGAGACAGAGACAGAGAGACAGAGACAGACAGAGATAGACAGAGAGAGACACACAGAGAGAAAGACAGAGAGAGGTTATTACCCTTTCATCTGCTCCTTAACAGCTTTATCATAGCCCAAATGATATTGCCTTTCCCTTTGAGCTTGGGTATGATAGGCTTCCTTCCTCCATGATTTTTTTCTCATCACCTTCTCATTTCATGCTTCCTCCTGCACTTACCTCCTTCTGTGTGTGAGTCACTGGTTATCACAGACTTTGATCTCCAGATGGAGGCACCCTTAGATATCATTGAGTGCAAACCAAATCATTTCCTCCATCAGGAAACGAATGCCCAGAAACATCACCCAGAGATGAAATGGCAGAGCTAGGATTTGCACCCAGATCCCTTGGCTCTAAACCACTGTTCTCCACTGTGCCTCATGTCTCATCAGACAAACGTATAGGACTGTGGGGACAAACGTTGGGTTTGAAAATATCTCAATGGATTCCAATCCTGGTTCTCCTGGTTACTACCTCTGCCATGTGGACTAAGTCCCTTCCCATCTCTAGGTCTCCTCACAATCATCAGTGGGCCTGTAGGAGCTCTGCAGAACCTTCTCTCAACTATTATAAAGCAAGAGATGATAGGACAGTGGTCGTGTTATTAAGCTGGGATGAGGTGCTGCCCTGCTCACTAATGAAGTTACTAAATGGACTCTGGGACCCAGCGTCTGAGCAGCAGCCACTTAGGGAAGACTTGCTTGGACAAAGCCAATGATGGCCTGAGCTGGGCCCCAATCAAATGGGCTGGAAGAATTGGGAGCCTGGCTCTGGGAGGTTTGAGATTCCCGAAGAAATGCAATGGTCAGAGGGAAGCTGAGCCTGGGTGGGAAGAAAACAAAATAAAGAGGCCACAAAGACAACAAAGGGTGACCCTCCAGCAGGGGCTCCTTTGGCTGTTCCAGGACCTGGAGCCTGTAGAGCCTGGCTATGGGCTGGGGGAGGGGCTTCATCCCAGCAAAAAGAAAGGTCACCCTCTTCTGCCTAACCCTTCCACAACCAAAAAAAAAAAGGCAGGGGGGAGAAGGAAATAGAAAGGGAAAGAGAAGAAAATTAATGAGCTTTTGAGAGGTGCTGGGATCAAAGGGGCACTAGGCTGAGCCACTTCATATTCACTTATATTTACACAGGATTGATTCTTTACTTGTTGGCACAGGTCAGCTAGACCAGTGAAACTAAATCCCAGCTGTTTTCCCCTTTAGACAATGGGGAGGAGAAGGGGTGAGAAGGGGAAAATAAGTGATCATTAATTTTACAAAAAGGTTAATAAAGGAAAACGAGCCCCTTAATGTAATGTGCTATGACTGCTCCAGGCTAGGGTTGCTCCCCCAGATGCCTATGGAGGCCCAGAAATATAGGGGCTCTCCAAATCTCAAGGAATTTTACATTGGAAAGGATTTCAATGTCTACCCAGTCCAATGTCTACCCAATACTCTCTTCTCCAGCATATCTGGCTAGTGACCCAATGTTCATTAGATAGCTCTAATGATGGGGAACTCTCTCCATCTTAAGGTTGTCTGAACCACTTTTAGACAGCTCCAATCAGCAGATTTCCCACACACACACACACACCCCCAAACCTCCAGCCTAACTGCAATTGTTCCTGGTTCTGCTGTCTAGAACAAACTAAAGGAATCTGATCCTTCCACAAGACAGCCTCCCAATTCAGAGGACAATCCTTGGAGTCTGCTTAAGTCTTCTCTTCTACATGGGGCAAACATGCCAGTTGCTTCAGTTGTGTCTTGGAGGACATGGGCCCTGCATGCTTCATCATTTTGATCATCCCTCCCTGGATACTAGCCAGTTCATCAATGCACCTTTTATAAGATGGTACATGGAACCATGCTCAACACATGTCAGGCACAGTACTGTGGACCCCCATCTCCTCAGCTTTGGAATTGGGCAAAAAGGCTGGGTTACAGGCAGAATGATGTGTGCCTGCTCTGGATTACCTTAAAACCCCCTTCACAAGGTCAAGTGGGTCATTTTAAATAGACAAAACCTCGTAGTTTAATCTGAGTCTTAACATGCTGCCAGGCTTGGCCCATGAACTAGCAGAAGAAGATGCTGTTTCTGAGTAGATCCCAAGTGTTACTGCTTCTACAGGGCTCAGAATGAGTGTCCAGCGCCTGCACATGAAGACACAGCCAGGATGAACTTGGACCTTAGCTTCATTGTTACATTTGGTGGTGGTCTTCTCCATGATTATCAAGAAGGAGAAAGACAGAGGGAAGGAAGGAAAAAGGGGAAGGCTGGGAAAGAAAAAAAAGAGGGGAAGTATAGAGATGTCCAGTCTTGGAGTCAAGAAGAGCTGGGTTCAGATCCTTCCTTGGTCACCTATGTGCTGACAATGAATAAGGCACTTAACCTAATAGTGGCCTCAAGAAACTCTCCAAGACTGTCACAGTGGGGGTTGCTACTCTGCATTCATGTAGGATATTTGCATACTAGGACTTCCATACAGTGATGCAAGCACAGATCCAAAGCATACATCCTCTCATGCCACCCTGCCTACACCCACCCACATGTGCGCACACACACACACACACACACACACACACACAAACTCACTCAAGCAAGATGCTTCTAACCAACTACCTTCCATGAAACACAAATCCCTGGGCTCAGTAGCAGTGTCCAGGGCACTGACAGCTGGAGTTACTTCCCAAAGGTGACTGGACCAGTTATGGGTTAGAGACAAGACAGGAACACAAGTCTTCCCAACTTTGGCCACCTCACTTCCTTACGCTCCATGTACAATACAGACAACACTCATTTACAGTCATCTCTAGGACACTGGCTTTTGGCACAAACATCTGATCCCAGCTGAGGGGAGCTGGTGGCTTCAGAGTAAGATGGGCTGGGAGAATTGGGAGCCTGGCTCTGGGAGATTTATTAAAAATTGGATTCCTGAGTCTACTGAATTCCTTCACCCTGGGGTGAGAAAAGGATCTATCTGATGGTATCATCAACTGTGTCAGTGCTTTGGGGAAGGAGGAGCCTTCTTCTGGGACCAATGAGCCCAAGAAGGTCTAAAATCCTTTTAACTGATTGGGGAGCAACATGTTTAGTACTTCAGTTTTACAAGATTCAAGACAAAGGTCTTTCTTATTTCTTTTTTCAAACCCTGAAAGTCATTCATTTATTCAAGGAACACCTACTATGAACTGAACACCTACTATGTGAAGACACCTCTAGAAGCATAGGAGCTACTTAGACAAAAAGGAAAATGGCCCTGGCCTCATAATCTGGATCCCTCTGAAGGTCTTTGTTTGCAGGTAATTTCTGAACTTACAAAAGGAAGTTCTAAATTGTGCCTTTATATTTTTTATTGAAACCAACCTTCTGCAACCAACCCAGGTTCTCCCTGACCTCTGGGGCATTCCTTATGAGATGGCATGCCATCTGTGCTCTTTACATTGTCTATCATGGCACCCACATTACTTAACACAGTGCCTGGAACTTTGTAAATCTTTACTATTTTAAATAATTGATTGATTGGTTACTGCCTATACTGTAAATCCAAATGTATAGGACTGTATGAATTCATATATTTTAATACTAGTAACAACACCTACAAAACCAGAACAATGTTCAGGCATGAAATACCATTCATGTTCAATGGAAAGGGCCAGTCCTGGAGTCAGGAAGATCTGAGTTCAAAGCACCCCCCCCCACCCCCAGACACTTACTAGCTATGACCCTGGGTGAGCCATTTAACTTTTCTCTGCTTCAGCTTCCTCTGCTGTATAATGGATGCAATAACAGCATTTACCTCCTAGGGCTATTCTGAGGAACCTATAAGATCATAGGTGTAAAGGGCTTTTCAAAATGTAAAGTCCTACACAAATGCTAACAGTTATTAATAGGAGAATTATTAAATGTGGGTTGAATTGAATTAAGCATAGGGTGAATCAATGGCAGAACCCCTGGACCTGCCTATTTATTTTCCTTGTGAGAGGGATCAGGCGATGAGCATTTAGAGACCTTGAACAGCTCATTTTATCTTTCCGGGATTCAGGTTCCTCACCTGTAAAATGAGGAGGATGGCCTTGGGGGCCCCTTCCCGGTTCTGGCTCTATGATCTTATGAATAGAGCTTTGTTCTCCTGAGAAAAGGAAGGTCAGAGAGGACCTTGGCTTTTTCTCCCCCCATCCCCACCCCCGCCCCTGGGAAATGCCTTATCTTTGTTTCCATGAAAACATGAGAATTATTCCCTCCATAGAGTAAGGGCCTGTGGTTGTGAATGAAGTGACTGAATGCCATGTCATTTTTTTTCATCAGTGACTGTTAAATGCCATTCTGGAGTGGTGTATTCACAGTTTTTTGGTTTGTTTTGTTTCATTTGAGGGGGGGACACTTGGAATTTTTATGACATTCCATTTGTCTTACATACAGATTAAAAAATAAAACTCAGTCATAAATTTCAGTATTCTTTGAAATAAGGCTTAACATGAGTGGGTGCATTGTGAAAAAAAAAAGCCTGTTCCAGCTGAGTAGCTCTGAGCCCCCACAACAGGTTTGCCAGCAGCCACTATAGAGAGGGCTCCCTTCTGGTTCACTGCCTGTGAATGCCTCAGTCAATATCTACTCACCAGACTAATACCACTGATGAGGGCACAAAGAACGTGGGCCCTGTCTCCAGGAGCTCCTGGCAGCCCTGTGAATATGCCCAAGAATTTGAGCGGGCTTTCTGGGAGCCTGATGACAGAATTCGATATTTCAATCAGACATGATTGAAATCCCTAGCCATGCAATAGGACACATAGAAAAATAATACCTGGAAGGTCAATCAGCAAAGTCAGATAAGGCTAAGCCGGCCTGGAAATGATGCCCAGCTTGGTAATGTTGTGAGGGTATAGCTTATCGAATGGGGTGAGATAGCAAATTGGTGTAATCACTTACTATTAGGCAAAAGCATGTAAAAATTTACAAACAGCCTGGCAGGGCAATTAACTAGCAAATTAATTTGGCAGTCAATGAGATCTGGGTTTAGGTACTGGCTCTGACACATACTGACTCCACTGGGCAAGTGACATCACCTTAAGCATTCCTAAGACCGGGTGTTCCAGATAGGCTGCTATTCTGCAGTAATGAAGAGACCTTCCACTCTGAAATTTCTGAATGGAGATTGTTTTTTAATCATCATTCTGGGCCAAAAGATAATCAATAGGAATTCTGACAGGTAGGCAGGCAAGCAGCTCAGTGTGTACAAGAGCATGGCGGTGGGAGATTGGGTCCTAGTATGAGAAACAGCTTGCAGACCAGTTGCACTGGAACACTGGAGGAAGGAGCCATGTTACAGGGAGCCTTAAGCGACAGGTAAAAAGATTCTTGCCCAGGGTGAGTCACAATTTACCTAAGGCAGCGCAGTAGGCTATAACATAATGGCTTTGGAACCCACTGAGATTGGAATTACCTTGTCTCTTCTTTCTTTACATCCATATCCTGTCTCCTCCATTAGAATGCAAGCTCCTTGAGGACAAGCCCTGTTTTTTCATTGTTTTCTGTTTATTTATTGTATCCCCATTGTGTTGGTTGATTGTCTTGTTTGGTTGGTTGGTTGGCTCAAGTCTGCGCTTGACCATATGTGAATGAAATGCCATGTCAATGATAACTTCACCCAGCCAGGCTTGTTTTCTCCTCTAAAAGTAATTGATACTACTTGCAGGACTCACTTCATGAGAAAAGAAGGAAAGCATTTTGTAAAGCCCTGATAAAATGGCACCACGGCAGCTGCTGTCGCTAGTGGGCAGAAGCCACCCAGACCGAGGATTATTAAAAACTGAATGAAGGGCTATCTCACCTAGTTGACAGAACTGAGAGTAGAAAGCAAAGGCAAAGAACAAAATGGGGGTCCAGTCCATGAGAGAATCCCTCTCTCTTTTTTAGGTAAGGGGCACCACCATCCTTCCAGACATCCAATGGAATCCCCAAGCTAGGAGGACTATTTGACATTTTCCTCACCATTACCCCAAATACTCCATCAATCCCCAGTCTTGCTTATTTCTCCTTCACAACACGTCTGGTATATATGCAGGCCATCATCAACTCTTGTTGGGGTTTTTGGCATGGTATTTTGACTTCCAGTCTCTCTCCTCTCTGCTCCATCCTCCACAAAGTTGCCAGTGATTCTCCACTTCTAGGGTGGATGCATACCCTTCCAATTGTCGATTAGATCAAGCAGTTTCCTTCTTTTGCCATTCAAATTTCAATTTCCAGCCTCGTTATAGATTATCTCCTTACGTGAGTTCTATAATCTTGCCAGACTGGATTTCTTGCTATTCCTCAAACATTGCCATTTCTTGTGTCCCCCACTCTGACTTTGCTGTCCCCCTCAAACCCATCCCTGTCTCCTAGGGATTCTTTCAAAGCTAAGGTCCAACTCAACTTAGTTCATGAAGGCTAAGGAAAAGAAGAGAAGCAATATTGAAGTAAGACAAGACTATGGACTAGATGTTCAGAAGAGAGAAGGAGATGAGGAGTTTGGGGGCAAGGCCACAAGAAGGGTGTGCAGACTCAGGGCAGTCACAACAGGGGGCTTCCATTACCCAGCTATCCCTCTGCTGTAAGCACAGCAGATAAAGAACTCTTTGGCCTCCCTTAATGACAATTTCATCTTTCAAAAGGTGGGAGAAGCAACACAAAGAATTGTTACTTTGGGTCCAGTTTTGGCTATCAAAGTAAAACCAACTCCATAAAGGAAATTCTAAGTAGCAAAAAGTCCATTTTAAGATGTATAAAAAGGAAAGTAAGGGAGTCAAGCAGAGCCTAGGATGCACACAAGGTTATGGGAGGCAAGAGTCCAACAGGTCAAAGGACAGATATGGGACAGGTAGGTAGGTAGCCCAGTATGTGGGGTTTGGAACTGGGGCTCTATGAACTGGGGATTTTCAAATATTTTCTAATTGACATTTTTATTATATTTCATAGACTTGTTTTCATTTTTATAACATTTGTTAAGTGCCTATTCTGTACTAAACACTTTACAAATATTATAACAATCATATGAGGTAGGTGCAGTTTTTATTCTTATTCTACATTTGGGGAAACTGAGGCAGGCATCAATGAAGTGACTTGTCCAGGGTCACTCAGCCAGGAAATGTCTGAGGCTAGATTTTCATTCACGTCTTCCTGGTTCCAGGTCCAGCATTCCATCCACTTCACCACCTAGCTAACCCTAACCTTTTGTAAACCTACGCATCTCATATTATTCATTTAAAACTATGATTCTGAGAAAGGGTCTATACACTTTAGCAGAGACACAAAACACACGAAAAGCCCTTCTCCAAGTGGCATGCAATTCTTCTGTGGGAAGTAAAGCCTTATTGCCATGAGACTGTATTCTGAAGACACCAGCATCCACAATTCAAATGGTGAACTATAAGGGAAGTTATTTAGTGGGGATGATGTAGGTACACAACGGGACTATCAGTCAGTCTTGGCTTTGGGATGGAGCCAGGACAGGTAAGGGAAGGTCAGCCCTCCAGCCCGGCATGGATGGCCCTGTCAGAATAGTGTCTGAAGGGCAAGAGCTAAGGCTGGGCAGAGATTGGTGGGGAAAACCAGGAGCATGAAGGGGATCTGGGAGGATTTGTTTGAAGCTCTAACAGGCAGGGAGGCAGATGAAAGCAGGGATAGGGGCTGCAGCTCACTGAGGACGGGCTCAGGAGCATATGAATGATGGGCAGCAGCCATATCTGCCGACCTCGGTTTTTTTGCTTGTTTTCACTGCCAGGAAGGATGATCTTTGGACTGAAAAGGACGCATCTGGAGCATCCCCAGGCTGCCTTCAGCCTATCTTTTCAGGCTTTTTCTACATTAATCCTCCTTGGACACTCAGCTTCCACTTAAAGCATCCAACTCCTTGCTCCCCATGCACAAGATTCTGCCCCCCTATTCGTGGTCACCCCCAGTCTCTCATGCCCTCCATCCTCATCCCTGTGTCTAGAAATGCCTGCATCTTTGTTCCTCACTCACAAAGCTCCATCCTGTGCACCAACTGTCCCTGTGCCTAGGCCACCTCACTCCTTGCCTTCAGCCCACCCTTTCCTTGCTTTTGCAGGCAGCCTTTCCTCACTTGCCAGCCACACACACACACACACACACACACACACACACACACACACACACACACATCCTAGCACTCTTCCCCCCCCCACACCCTCTTGTGCTGAAAGGCATTAGGCTGCTTGGTGTTTAATCATTTTCTGTTCATACAGTACTTGTCTCCCTCACTGGAAGGTAACAACAGCTAACATTTGTATGGCTCCTTAGGGATAGTAAAGTGTTTTACCAACATCCCATTTGATCCTCACAAAAACGATGGGAAGTATGTGCTTTCATTACTGCCATTCTACTGATAAGGGAAGTAAGGGAGACGGGTTAAGTGACTTGTCCAAGGTCACTCACCCACTAAGTGTCTCAGGCTGACTTTCAATTCGTCTTCCCAATCCTGCATCTGGAGCTCCTCCTACCTCACCGTCTAGCTGCTCACCTACAGAAGGAACTGTTTTGTCCCTTCTACCTGGATCCCATACATAGTAGACGACTAACAAATACTTGCTAATTGAGTGATTACCAATCACATTCAGTTCCAGCTACCAGATTTTAGGAAGATCATTGATTAAAATGGAAAACATTCAGAGGAGACTGGCTAAACTGGTCATATTCTCAGATTCATGCCACAAGGATTGGCTGAAAGGTCTGGGGGTGCTGAGTCTTAAGGAAGGAACATTAAAAAGAGGAGAGAGTGTCTACCAGTTTCTGAAGGGCTGCCCTGGAGGTGACAGATTATCATGGTTCTGTTTGGCCCAAGGGGTAGAACTAGCAGTTAAGGAGAGGGAGAGGGGAAGGTGTTGCAAGGGGCAGATTTCCTGTCCTTGATATCAGGAAAAATGTCCTAAGATTGAGAGGTGCTCCAAAGCTGAATTCACCTCCACTCCATAGGCAATGCCGGCTGACCGACCACATGTTGGGAACGCATAGAGGGAATTCTTGATCAGGCACAGCCTGGATTAGACGGTATCTGAGGTCCCTGCCAAATCCCAGTTCTGCATTCTCTGATCTTTTGTTTACTGTTCACTCGAATTTGAAGGCTTAGGACTTCACGTTACTGACCTAGAGACAAAAATCCTATTTGTGTTCACATGAATAGGTTTAGTGAAAGGATGGTCTCTCAAACAGGCTGGTGCCCAGCAAGCTAAGAAGAGCAGGCACCGATGCTGGGGAGAAAAAGAGCACTGCTTTGGGAATGGTGGGGGAGCAGTGACCAGAAAGGAAGCACTTGCTAATTGAGAAAAATGAATTCTAGCAATCTACAGACAGAACTGATAAAGCAACCCCCCCACACCCCCAAGCATGCTCTACCCACTCATCAGCAAACATATATGCTGGGAAGCCAGAAAGGTCTCTTCTTACTCTATGTGATCTTCCAGCCATCTCTGAGAGACCACTCAGACCACTCAGAAGTCATTTGGCCAAGTAAGAAAGAGAGCATTTATTAAGTACCTTCTGTGTTAGGTGCTAGAAACACAAAGGTTAAAGGCAGATACTCTTTGACACCCTGGAGCTTTCATTGGATGCAGGGAGACAATATATGTTGGTGTGTCTGTACATCTAAACATGCATGCATAGATACCCATTTACATCAAAGAAGCACCCAACACACACTTTTTATGCATGTGCATATATATATGTATATATATGTATGTACACATACACATACTTGGGTATCTTCAAAGCATATAAAGGGGATACAAGTATCTTCCCCACCCCACGCTAGTGCTGTCCCCTTCTCCCAAGGGCCTTGTGACCTCTTAGCTGATTTTAAAGGAAAAATGTTTGAGATCTCTTTAAGTGAAAATAACTATATAGCTTAAAATGAAGGGAAGGGATAGTACTGTACAGGGTGGCTCACATGAAAGCGATTGCCTGAGGCTGGTGAAGAACCCAGCATTTGCATGGTCACAGGCAGAGAGGTAAAAAGAACCTCAGGTTCTCTAGTTCAATCCCTTCCTTTTACTGTTGGAGAAATGGACCCAAAAAGGCTCACTGGCTTGACCTAAGTGCTAAACAGCAGATCACAAATTGCAGAGTCAGCACTTGAATCCACAGCTTTGGCTCCCACACTTGGGGGCCACAGCACCCTGCTTGCTGGGACTGAAGGAAAGCATACAAAATGATAATAAGGCCCAGAAAAGAAATAGAGACAAAAGCGTAGGGAGCTTTGGCATCTATTTGTCTAACCCTTCCAAAAAGGATTTTGAGGTAGAAGCGGAAAATGTTACTACCCTCTTTTATGAGGAAAAAAAGAGCCCCAGGAGACTCAATGATGGCCCAAATTCACACAGCAGGAAGAGCTGAGTTCAAATCCAGCCTCAGCTGCTTATGAACTATGTGACCTGGAGCAAGGCCCTTAACCATCTTCTCAGGCTCAGGGTCCTCACCTGTAAGGGATGGACAATGGCAGCACCTCCCTCCCAGGGTTCCTACAATGATAAAAGGGGATGATATTTGTGAAGCACCTCTAAAAGGGAGCTGTATTCAATTATTAACCATAAAAGTCTGAATCCAGGCCTTCCAAGTCCTAAGTGAGCAGGTTATCACTATCCCCTCAGCCCTTACGGAATATTAAAAAAAAAAAAAGCAAGAGCACCCACCTGGATTCTGGGCAGTAACATCCACCTTGTGACACTCCCTTCACAAGGCAGTGCTCTCAAGAGGCCTTGGACAGGCTGGCCAATGGGTTAAATGCTTTACAAATACTAATAATACTGTTAGTTCTCACAACGACTCTGGGAGGTAGATCCCCATTTTAATTGAGGAAAGAGGTTAAATGACTTTCTCAGGGTCATACATGTCTTAGAGAGGATCTGAGCTCCAGGGGGGGGGGGTCTGCCTGTCTCCAGCCCCATGATCTGTCCCCAATGCAAACCACACTCTCCCTCTTCTATCTTCTCTGTCTGGCAGAGTGTAGAGAATAAGTGACCTTAGAAGGAAACTAGAGGTTCCTATGAAGGGGGAGATATCCAATAGTGTTCTTCTTCAGTTGGGTGGACGCCAGCCCAGCTTAGTGACCAGAAGGGGGCACTGTGGAAACTTGCCCCCATCTCCACCACCGTTGGACCTAAAGGACCTGGATTCTAGTCTCACTCCTGTCTGTTGCTCCCTGTGTAACCTTCAACAAATCTTTTCACTTCTCTGAAATTCGGTTTTCTCTTCTGCAAAACGAAGAGCTTATACTTGGTGTCCCCTGAGGTCCCTTTCTGGATGTAGCACATGTGGACTGAGAGTTCCATCGGAAGTGTGAAGACCTGAGCCCTATCTTCCCTCTGTCGCTGCCTCCCTAGGTGCTTTGGCAGAGACTCAGTTCCTTCATCTGTAGAATGAGGAGCTCGGCCTTGGCAGGATCTCTCATCTCGGCCACGTCTCTGATATTTAAATTCAGCGTGGGACTTAACACATTGTTATCATCCTGCTCTCTCTGCACTGCTGGGGTGGGGGTGGGGGGGGGAGGTAGTGATGCCCTGTCCCCATCGTGCTGAACTGTCCAATCTTCACGGTGCTGAACTGTCCATTACTGTTAATGCAGAGAAGGCGACGCCACCCAAAGCCCCCAGCCACCACTCCAGCCCCCCTCCCTAGTCCGGGGCCTCTATTTAACAACCAGGTCTCCTGAACACAAACTGACAGGCCTCGGTACATATTTATAAGGCCTGATTCTTATTATTAGCCTGTAATTGCAGTTGTTCTAACACCTAATAAGCCGCGGTAGGAAAAACAAAGGCAGGTTAATTTGTGATTTCCTCTCCTCATTCAAAGGCAAATTAAGTGTCAAGCAGCTAATACAGAACATCTTTCATTTTATGAGGTTTTAATTTAATTCTGCACCCTGGTGTTGATGCCTTAATGCTGGTGGTTTATCTAAGGAGAGGAGCGATTTATAAGCCCCTTTCCATGGAATCCTTAATGATAGGATATGAGCGCATAATTACAGCGAGCCCTGAGTCCCACTGCCCTCCGCTGATCTGTCAGCATTTCCATCATTCGCACAAAAGATGCCTCATTGGGGCTTAGAAGCCAATTGTTCGACTTGGCTCCAGGAGAAAAAGTGCCCGGCAAAACGTGAAGATACCCCCCCCCTCCCAACCTGCAAAACTGCCCACCATGTACTCGGACTTGGAAGACCCAGGCTGGAGCCATAGCCTCAAAAACCCTCTGGGTCTCAGCTGACTAGGCTCTCACTCTGTGCCAGGCTGAGAACAGACTTTTATGAAATGACAGGGCATCTAAGAATTCCAGGTCTGCAGGCAGCCCCTCGGCTTCACCGGGCCCTATTTCCATCACTTATTAAAGACCTTGTGTTTCAAGCCAGGACCTTGTTGGCTACAGCTATTCTCAGAAGATCTTCTGGTGTCAAATCACATCTTCCTATCATGGAAGTCTGTGGACTGGCAACAGGTATCTTACTCCGCGGGTACCCAAGCAGCCTCCTCAGAGGGAATGTATATTAATGGAGAGGGTAGTGAACTTGCAGTCAAGAAGCCTTGGGTTGAAACTCTACCCTTGTACATACTCCTCACTTAATGTCTCCATGCCTCAGTTTACTCATCTGCAACATAAGGAAGATTGAACTTCTAAGGTCTCTTCTAGCTCAAGATTTATGATCCAATGTCTAGTCTGGCTCATTTCAGAATGAAAATGTCTGTGCTGAAGAGGGGGCCCTAGGATAAACAAACCAACAACAGCCCTAGTGGTCCCCTTAATGCTTCTGATGGATCATCCACACTTATCTGTATATTTGCCAACTCATCCAATTATCCCAATAATCTGGTGAGCTGGAGAAAAGGGCACATGGTGGTGCTTCAACTGTCAGCTGAGCAAATTCAGGCAGAGGAGTATAGTGACTGGTCTAAGGTCTAATGAATTGCTAAAAGGATCAGAGTTAGAAATGAAACTCCTTTAATGTTACTCTGATCCTTTTTTCCCCTAGAGGGAAGGAGAGAGGGAAAACAGAGAGAGGAGAAAGACAGAAGAGAGTTGAAGGGAAGAGAGAAATGGACAGATGGATGATAAATTGATAGATTTGAATATAGATGTAGATAAACACACACACACACACACACACACACACACTGGGAGGGTGCATGTTTTAGAGGGGAGAAGATGGAATTTGGAGTCATTCCCACTGGGTGTAAATCCCAATTCTACAGCATCCTATATAATTTACAACTTCTTTTTTTCTATTGGGACTCAGTTTTCTCAACTGTAAAATGAGAGGGTTGGATTTGATGACCCTTCAGGTCCTGGCCAGCTCTGCATCTATGATATTATGAATCAGCAACCTGGAAACAACTGCATGCCTGCACTGTGGCTTAGAATCCAATCATTGTCATCGTCTTAGCACCTTTGCAATATCTCTCCAACAAGTCCCCTCCTCTCCTCTGACCCTGCCACCCCCAGTACAGACCCTCAACACCTCATGCCTGATATTGCAAGAGCTGCCGATTGGTTTTCCTTCCTCAAGTCTTCTGGCTCCAGTCCATCTACCATTCAGTCACTGAAGTGATTTTCCTAAAGCACAGGTCTGACCTTGCTCTTCTTCCCCTATCACCAATATACTCCAGTGTCTCCCTATATCCTTCAGGAGCAAATACAAAATGCTCTGTTTGGCATTCAAAGCCCTTCATAAACAGTCCCCTTTTTCCTCTCCAGTCTTCTTATGCCTTACTCCTCATCATGCATCCTTCAATCCAGTGACACTAACCTCCTGACTGTTCCATGCACAAACACTCCATCACTCAGCTCGGGGCATTTTCTCTGACTCCCATCCCAGCCTGGGATGCTCTCCATCCTTTGTTCTGCCTACTGACATCTCTACCTTCCTCTGAACTCCAAGGAAAATCCCTTCTTTTACTGGAAGCTTTCCTTTATTCCTCTTCATGCTTGTGCTTACTCTGTGCCTAACATTTTACAGGAACTGGCCATACAAAGGCTGAAATGAAACGATCCCTGCCCTCAAGGTGCTCTCCTTCTTTTGTAGAGAAGCATAGACACACAGAAGTAGATACAGTTCTCTGAGCCCAGACCACAAGTCCTTTGTGACCCAGGAAACACAATGACAGGAAACTAGGAGAGGAAACCCCTCTGGCCACGCGAAGGGCAACTCCCCCTGGGAGAGGGTGGCTAATGCACAAACAGCCTCCTGATCTGTTGGGAAAGGAATCCCATAAACCCTGGTGTAGCAGAACTAACATTAGCATCTTTTAGGGGCTGCACTCAAAACAAGAAAAAAATTGTGAAGCTTAAGTTTTTAAACAGCTTATTTTGTCAATAAACTTTGTTTAAACAGCCTTTAAAGATGCTTTGAAGAAGCAGGTGAGGCCAACGAATTCTGCCAGCCAGGCAAATGGTTAGAGGCTGGAACTCCTGCTTCCACTCAGATAGCCCTTGCTCCAAACACATATTTTTGTAGCTGTCTTTAACACCCACATAGACCTATGCTACACATTGGCAAAGAACAAGAGATTTTACTCCTCAATTCCTATTGCCTTGAAGTAAATAGCAGGTCATGGTGGCCCAATGGTAATACAAGAGTACTCGTTCCACAATCAAGTCTTTAAGATTTCAATAAGATCATTAAAGAAAAAAGCAAAGAGTTCTTCTCCCACCAAGCACTCACACATTCAGAATCTATATGAAAATATGTGGAAGGGCTGAATTAAACCAGAGCTTCCATGGTCAACACTGGCCAAGTCACTGACTGAGCCCTGCTTACATCCAGATATTTTGGTTTCTAATGAAGAGACTCACTCCCCATGTGCCACGATATACATTCTTGTCTGAGAATAGAACCATGGCCCCATCTGCACTATAAAAACTCTGAGGAATGGGGTGAATGACAATTCACATTTTGGCCTTCATTTGGAATTTCTTTCTCTTTGTATAGAAGACTTCTTTGGAGCAAGATGTATTTTTAGTTTGCTTCCGAACTCTGTAAATGCTTCCTCATGTATCAGGGGCCTTCTCAAGGATAAATCACAAATTCTTGGTCCCTCTCTATAAATACCCACTTTTCCTTAATGCTCATGGGAGCTAGCCATGTAGATTTATTACCTCCCTCCAGGCAAATTTGCTCTGAAATTACAATTCTGTAATGGGAGATGGCTCCAGAAGGGAAAAAAGGCAGTGGGTAAAATATTATATGTGTACTTGGGCATGTAGTTAGGATTGTTAATATCAATTAATTCTGTTCACAGAGGAGGACTTGTTTTAAAACAACTTCATTTTTCTTCCACCCATATGTAATTATGCAGCTGTAACTAATAGTCAGGGAGATGTAATCTACCATCGAAATAACTGGCACAATTCTTCAAAGTATTTTGTGGGCTCCTCTCCTTTTATTGTCTCAAGATGGTGGATATTTATTCGATATGATTAAACACACAGATCAAGTCTTTGAGCAAATGAGTGACCCTCTTTCCTTCTTCTTACTGAGTCCTGCCCCTTTAAGCTCCCTAAGGTGGTGACAGCATTTGGTCAGGACTAGCAAAGATATCATTATATTTTGCCACCCTCCCCCATTCCTCTATCCTCCCTTAATCCAAGGAAGATAATATTTATTTCCCCCTTTATTCCTCCTTTCCTAATGTATGTTATCACCTCTATTCTTTCCTTTTATCTTTGTGTAAACCATAGGCTCTATCTCATTTGCCATTTTGTTTGGGTGACATGCCCATCAATCACACCAGCCTGGTATATGCACAATGGGGAATATGAAAATTTGCCATCAAAATGTGATTACATTGCAGAGAATCCCAAGGAGAGGGCTTTCATTTGCCCAAGTTTTCACAAAGGAGAATTCAGACAAAGTCCATATTTTGTCTGGGGCTCTTTCCCCGGGCTGGCTCCTCTTAAAATTTAGTATTTAGAGAATAGCAGCCTACAGGATACATGTCGGTGGAATATATGGGTACCACTTGCCGGCTACCTATTACCCTGGTCATTCCTAAGGAGACAGTGGGGCTCTCTGCTCCAGTGAATTCCCGAGCAGATAAACTCACTGCCTTTCAAAAGTAAATCCTTCCCTTCTATTAGTACTTCTGAGTTCCCAGCATGCACCACAGAAAACCAAGAATGTGAGTCTTGAGTCACTGGAGGTAGGAAACTCATCTCTTTAGTGTGCAAAGCAGTTACTTACACGTGGAGTGGAGGGATGGGAGACGGATCATAATGGTAACGTCCCTCATGATGTCTCGCATCGATTGGGACCGGCGGGTGGAATGCTGGGAAAAGATGAGGAGGATCTGAAAAAGAAGCAAGATTTTCAAGACTGTTTAAAAGGATTCTATTTGGCAAGCATCCACCCCGACCATAAAAAACACAAACATGAGCACCTCCTTTTCTCTCTAAGTCTGTGAAACTTCATTCCACCCAAAATATGAAATTATTAGGGTTTACAGGATATAATTTTGTTGCAAAATTTTGAAGAAACTCTTTAATGGTGACAGCAAATATGGAAAATCCTGATTGAGAATGGCTGAGCCACTGTTGTGCTTGACAAAGAAAGGGAGACAGAATGAAACAAAGAAAAACATTCTCCAGGGAAAACACACAGGGAATCTATGTCTTCAATATCTCAAAGTGTAAGAAGACTAAAGAGTAGATCTGGTCCTCCCACTGAGCCCCCTATGGATATTCAAGAAGAAGCGATGGTAGGAGTACTGACAGGAAGGGAAAGGAAGTATCCATGAATGCAGAAGGAATGAATATAAAAAGTATAATTCATTTATTTGAGAAAAATGAAAAGGCTAACAATGTTTATGACCTGATGTCAAACAAGATGAGGAACATGTTTTCATATTTTTTCCATTGAAGAATCCTTTGATGGATCCAAGATTGCTTCACTGGATCAGATCACAACCCCTCTATACCTGCTACAGTTTATTCAAGCCTTCCCAGAAAGCCTTGAGAGAGGATCAGTCACCAAGAGGCTTTCCTGGGTTGTTGTAAAGCTTCATAGTCAGCAGGATAGCACTCAGGATGTCTGCCATGGCTCATTCATTCTCACACAAAGACTAACACATCATTGTTTCTGGTCACATGTCCCAGCTATCACTTCTCTATATACATATCATCCAATGTCCTCCTCCAAAGCCATCTTGCTTAAAGTCATTTTAGGAACAACTCTTCAAAAAGTCCCTTTGGTTAATGGGCCAAAATAAGAAAAATGATCAACCACAATTTGTCTGGAGCCCAAAGACTTATGAGTCATCCACGTTATTCTCTGACCTTAGTCCTGTATGATTCTGGGCATTTCCTCAAATCAAAATCACTCTCCCAATAAAGATGGGTATTACTATTCAGGCCCTCAGGTATGAAAGTCAGGACCTAAAGGCAATTTCCAAAGAGGAATCTCTGTCTCCAGAGATGATGATTTGAAGGAATTTAATACTCATCTGATTAAGCTACAGGTAGGTTTTTAAAGACAGATGTGGTTGATAGACTTCATAAAGAAATTCAAAGCATGACAGGTCAATGTAATTATTAGGGAAGTGGGAAGAGGCAGGGAAACATGGTGTTAAGAGTATGAGACTTAGAATTGGAAGATGTGAGTTCTAATCCTGGTTCTGAATTTGAAGAGATGTGACATGGGCAATGGGGATGAAGGGCAGCAGACCTTAAAGAACCATTGAAAAATGGTAATCACTATTGTGGTTGTGATAGAATTCAGAGAGAAAAAGTCCTAGGACAAATCACCAACCTGCTAGTATTTTTGTATGTTTTACATTCTAGGAATATGAAAGGATAGTTATCACAAACTTATTAGGTCACAAACTAATCACAAGTAGGCTAACAGATATCCTCTTTAGGAAAACCTCAGGAGCAGACAGGACAGCCAAGGGCAAGCAGAAAAGAAAATAGTTTTAAACTCGAAAGATATACCAAGTACTGTGCTAAGGAATGAAAGTCAGCCCCTCAAGAAGCTCACATTTTAATTGGAGGAGATAAGATATATGGGAGAGACAGCTGCAGGACCCATGACAAGGCCCAGAGGACCCTAGAATTCATCAGCAAAGAGGATGGAACTGGGGATGGGTAGACATATCTACCCCACAAGTAGTATTCTGGAAGGACTCAAGGACAAGAGCAAATGGAAAGGGGAAATCTGGGGAGATAAGAGCAAGAGACAATTTAAGAGTTTGAGGGAAAATGTCCTGGGCCAGGCCAGCAGTCTCCAACACTTAATACCAAAAGTAAGAATCTGGGAAGATGAAGAGTCAGCCTGGAACCATTGGGAGAAGATGGTATGTGCTTCTTCCTGTTCTTACAGGGAGTTAATTTTTCCTACTAGGTTACTGCATTTTGAAATAATTTAACCTTATGCTTTTTGGAGATCATGAGAATTTAGTACAAAAAATTAATGTGTTCTTTGTAAAATTTTATGAATCAATGTTATTACCAGGGGAATCACAGGCAACAGTTGAATCAATGCTCCAATCTTCATAGAATATATTTGTTGAATTTCCAAGAATAGTTTTCATTTATAGTGCAGGGATTTGTCATGTTTTAGCTTACAAAAGATAGTAAGCTTCTGGTATGTAATTCTAACCATCTGATTATCTTTCCAGATTTATGAGTAAAATTTCCTAGTAAATTTTTGCTACTTACTTTGCTAATATAGTGATGTTCTCATAGTCCCTCTCACTTTACTGCATAACTGGCATTGATCAATATACCTGGGCTCCTTAAGGAGAAGCTTTCTTTAACATTTGGTGGCAATGGCCAAATTCCAAATCCCAAACAGATGCCCTCTATGTCTGTGAACAAATCTACATGTCACAGTCATTTCTTGTATTTCTTTGTTAGCATATTGATACTTGAGTTGATGTAGATGTTGCCAAGGAAACCACCTTTAGATTCTTCTCTTAGGTCATGACTATTTGTATGACACCATGTAGAGATAAACCACTTTTGTCTACATTTGAAAAATTAATGGTGTATACTTGTCAGCACCAACTGTGGTGCTATGAAGGGAGGTGAGGTTTCTTTGTTTGAGAATTATTTGTGTATTTTCATCCTGATTATTGTATTGTTTGAGAATCTACTTCTACTCACCCTTTTTTAATGGGGAAGTGTTGATTTTTTATGGCTACCTTGGGATGATGGGCCCAGTTTCATTAATATAGCACGATGGGACCCAAAGATCCAAGATTCTAGGATAAGAATTCTCTATTTGACAAAAACTACAGGGAAAATTATTGGGAAAATAGCATGACAGAAACTAGGCATAAACCAATGTCTTATGCCATATAAAAAATAAAGTTCAAATGGGTACATGATTTAGATATAAAGGCTGATACTATAAGCAATTTAGGAGAGCAAGGGATAGTTTATCAGTCAGATTTGTGGAGAATGGGGGAATTAATGACCAAACAAGAGATAGAGAGCATTATGAAATGAGAAATGAGAATTTTGATTACATTAAATTGAAAAGTTTTGCACAAACAAAGCCAATGCAACCAAGATTAGGAGGGAAGCAGAAAACTGGGAAACAATATGTATAACCAACATCTCTGACAAAGGCCTCATTGATAAAATATATACAGAACTGAGTCAAATTTATAAGAATACAAGTCATTCTTCAATTGATAAATGATCAAAAGATATGAATAGGTAGTTTTCAGAGGTAGAAATTAAAGCTCTCTATAGTCATGTAAAAAAAGTGCTCTAAATCCCTATTGATTAGAGAAATGCAAATCTAAACAACTCTGAAGTACTACATCACACCATCAGACTGGCTAACATGACAAGACAGGAAAATTATAAATGTTGAAGATGTGGGGAAAATGGAACACTAATTCATTGTTGGTAGAGCTGTGAATTGATCCAACCATTCTGGAAAGTAATTTGGAACTATGGTCAAAGGGCTACAGAAGCGTGGATACTCTTTGATCCAGCAATATCACTACTAGGGCTATATCCCAAAGAGATCATAAAAAAGGGGAAAATGACCCGCGTGTACAAAAGTATTTATAGCAACTCTTTTTGTGATGGCCAAGAACTGGAAATTGTGGAGATGTTCATCAACTGGAAAACAGCTGAACAAATTGTGGTATATGAATGTAATGGAATACTATTGTGCTATAAGAAATAATGAACAGGTGGACTTCAGAAAAACCTGGAAAGACTAGAATGAACTGATGCTGAGTGAAGTGAGCAGAACCAGGAGAACATTGTACACAGTAACCAGCATATTGTGCATGACTGACTTTGATAGACTTAGCTCTTCTTAGCAATGCAAGGACCTAAAACAACTCCAAAAGACTCATGATAGAAAGTGCTATCAACATTCAGAGAAAGAAATATGGAGTCTCAATTCAGATTAAAGCATATTATTTGCTCTCTTTTTTGTTTTGTTTTGTTTCTCATGGTTCCTCCCATTCATTCTAATGCTCTTATACAAAATGACTAATCTGAAAATATGTCTAATAAGAATGTATATGTAGAGCCTATATCAGATTATAGACCATTTTAGGGATTGGGGAGGGGAGGGAAGTGGAAAATTTGTTAAAATTATGGAAGTGAATGCTGAAAACTAAAAATTAATAAATTCATTTTTATTTTAAAAAAACAAGAAGCAGCATGATGAGACTTTTGACATTTTCTAGACTGTTGTCTATTTTGCTATGTCAAAAATATACATTAAGACTGATGCTTGGTAGGTACTAATTGGTCTAAATGTGTTCTTCTCAATAAGCTTTGATTCCAAATACCACTCAACCTCAATACACACAATCTCAGCTTGGTCTTCAAGAGCCTCATGATCATTGTCATGCTTGAAGAAGACTGGATATTTGTAGACATCACTTTCATCCACTATTTCAAGTTGACCTCCAGACTGAAACTTAAATATTCCTGTTTCTTTTCTTCCTTTGAGAACAGAAAATCTTTAACTCAGTGAATCTAAATAGCATTTTGCTATCACTAGATAAAATTCCCATGAGATGAAGTCTAGTCCTTTCCCTTCTGAGATTACTTTCTACCTACTTTCTCTATATCTTGCATGAATTTGTTTATGTCATTTCCCCATTGGCCTCTATATTCCTTGGGGACAGGCACTGTTTTGTTTTTGTTTTGTCTTTGCACTTCTTTGTATCCTCAGTCCTTAGCACAAAGACTGACATGTAGTAAACACTCAATAAATGCATATTATTTTATGTATTTTTCAAAGGAGTTCTATTAACTTGATGTTATCCATGAATAAATAATTACTATAAAGTCTTCTTATGATGCCCTCTTTGTCTTAAGAGCTATGCTCCATTCTATTCAGGGACTAAGAAGAACCATAACAAGTTGAAGTTGTCTCCTTGGAACACATCACTTTTATATTAATTGTCCTTGACACTATTGTTCTGGTAGGATGTTTTAAATGGAGAAGAGTCATGTCAACTTAGACTAGCATCCTCATCATGCTTAGATTTGTCTTAGTATTGGCAGCATGTTGATTAAGCCATTCATGCAGAATTCACTCAAGACTTTTTGATCATTAATCAAGGTGGTCTAATGTTATGGAACTTTCAGGTAGGTTAGGTAACAATCATTAAATAGATAATGATTTGCTTTTACATCTCCTGCAACTTTTTGGCATCTGTTTTTCACTGTCCATGCAATACGGTTTTCCTATAAGCTTTAGTGGATTGTGAATAGATATAAAGCTATCATTGTTTTATATAAATTGCATAAACACATACTTGATTTCTATGTGGAAGGGGTGCTCTTCCCCTCATCTTTGGGTAATAAATGATGTCTTCTGTTAAGAAATGTTAGATACTGAAGGTATCAAAGAGAAAGCTGGTCAAGTCCATTGAATTTCTAAACCAATATACTATCACTATAATAATGCTAGATATAGAGAAGAAGCCCAGTATCTGCTCCTCTGAGATTATCCTCCACCAAATATAGCTATGTGTATGTGTATGTGTATGTGTATGTGTATGTGTATGTGTATGAATATGTATATGAGTATGTATATGTGTATGTGAGTGTATGAGTGTGTGTGTATGAGTATGTGTATGTGTATGAATATGTGTATGAGTGTGTGTATGTGTATGTGTATGAGTATTTGTATGTGTATGAGTATGTGTATGAGTGTGTATGTATGTGTATTTGTATGAGTCTGTGTATGAGTATGTGTATGTGTATGAGTATGTGTATATGTATGTGTATGTGTATGTGTACGTGTATGTGTATGTGCATGTGCATGTGCATGTGTATGTGTATGAGTATGAATATATGCATGTGTATGTGTATGAGTATGTGTATGTGTACGTGTATGTGTACGAGTATGTGTATGTGTATGTGTATGTGTATGAGTATATGTATGAGTATGTGTATGAGTATGTGTATGAGTGTGTGAGTATGTGTGCCTGTGCATGTGTACATGTACATGTGCATGTGTGTGCACATGTGTGTGCATGTGTATGTGTATTGTGTGCACATGCACATGTATATGTGTGCGTGTGCATGTGTGTGCATGTGCATGTGTATGTGTACACGGTATTCATCTCTCACACATTATCTGTGTAAATGAAGTGGCAAAAGCAATAATAATGGGCTCTTATCTAGAGCTGATGCTTTCCAGTTTTGCAAAAGAGTTTGCCTGTATGTATTAGTTGGATGATGATATATTCTTTAGTTTGAAAAAAAAAAGTCTGGGTGTTTTATTTCAAGTACCTTATGAATCAACATGATTTGGCATTAACCCATCCCCCCAAAAAAAGTTCGTGAAAGCTCTGGCTGCTCTAAGAGAGTATTGACTTCTAGGAATGCAGAGGGATTGATAATCCTCAGGCACTCTGTTCTGGTCAGACCAGAGCTGGAATACTGTTCGTCGTGTTGGGCACCAGAGTTTAGGAAGGAAATTGAGAAAATCGAGAGTGTTCAGAAGAGGCCAAATAGGTGAAGGGCTGTGGCCCCATTTATCCTGCAGAAGAGAATATTCAGCCTTTGTTGGGAAGAAGGGAGGGGGGCCAAGAAAGAACATGCTACATGCCTTCAAATATTTGAAAGTCTGTCAAGGGGAAGAAGAAAGAAATTTGTTCTATTTGGGAAGAGGTAAAGTGGCAAAGTTGCAAATTTAAGCTTGACATTAAAGACACATTTCCTAACCATTGCAAAGTGGAGCAGGCTGCCTTGGGAGGTAGTGGGTTTTCCACCTTGGAAGGTGGTGAGTTTTCCCACACTAGAGTTCTGTATCCAAACACCAGATGATTACTTGGCACGGCTTGAAGGGACTTCTTTGGATGCTAAGGGTGTGACCAAATGACTCTAAACATCCCTTCTTAGTCTAAAGTATTAATATGCCAACAAATGACTGTAACATGTAGATTTGTTCACAAACATGCAGGGGTATCTAGTTGGAATTTAGCTGTCGCCACCAGATAGTACAGAAAGTTTATCCTTAAGGTCCCCGGGTGTATTAACAGTAAAAATAAATCCTATGATTGACAATACAAGGGTCTTGTAACCATCCCAGTGCTCAGACACAGTTTGTTTATTGCCTAGATGTTGAGTATTCTCTGGTTGAGGCCGGCATCTCCATAAGTGGTGATATTGTTCTATCTGGCTTTCTAAATGTTGATACTGCTGTGAATTTTTACTACATATTGAAACATCATCAGGACTTTAAATAAGTGTATTTTCAACTTCCTTCCCAACAGGACCCTTTTCATGGCCGGAAACGACAGTCATTATTTTTATACAATTCTCTACACAATGACGCTGCAGCTATAATTATGATTGTGTGGGTCATGTCCAAGATGAGCCCCTTGCCTCTGAAGGATAAGTGCAGGGGGAGTAAGGAAGGGGGAAGGAAGAATAAAAATACCTTCCCTAAGGAGATTTTACTTCCCCTCCTAAACAGAGAAATGATATCACTGACATTTAAGTGTGATCGCCTGCTTTTTTTTTATTTCCCAAAGATTATCCTGACAGCTCTTGAATACACTCTCTCCATGAATGAAATAGGAAACTTTCAAACCCTCTTAAGAATGTGAGAGAACAAAGGGAAGGGGGAAGGAAAGGAAGGAGCAGGGAAGGTCAGAAGGTTCAAGCATTTGGGGGATTCAATAAGCCCTTCTCATTTTCTGCTGGAAGAGTTTTCCTCTTTGCATTTTTCTCTTCCCTCTTGCTTCACTTTAATACAATCTTTCCTGGACTATTTACCGTGATGCAGTGTCTGTGAAAATAAGTTTGTGGTGATAAGTGGGAAATCTTATTCATATGGGCACATGTTCTGGTAAACTACAATGCAGTCCTGTCGGTGCTTTTTAATTTCTGAACTCTATTAACAAAACATGAAGCTTCTACAGAATGTCCTCAATGACCCTGGCCTGTTTGCTGCTCCCCTAACAGCTCATCACATCTCCTTTCTCCATGCTTTTGGCCGCTGTACTCTGTGTCTGGAATGCATTCACTCCTTATTGCCTCTCTTAGAATTGCTTGCTTCCCTCTAGGGCTAAAGTGCCACCACCCATAGGAAACACTCCCCATGCTCTCTAGTTGCTGATTCTCTCTTCCTTTTCAAATGGGCTTGTATTTCTTCTATTTAGAGGCTGTATTGTGCAGTAGAATTAAAGTTCTTCGATGACAGGGACTATTTACTTTTTTTTGCCTCTGTGACGCTTAACCCCAGTGGTCACGCATAAAGTAGGTGCATAATCAAAGCTTATTGGAGGCAGCTAGGTGATGCAGTGGACACAGAGCTGGGCCTGGAGTTGAACACTATGTGACCCTGGCCAAGTCATTTCACTGTTTGCCTCAATTTCCTTCTCTGTAAAATGAGTTGGGGAAGGAAATGGCAAACTGCTCTGGTATCTTTGCCAAGAAAATCCCACATGGGATCATGAACCGTTGGACAGAATTGACAAAGGCTGAACAACAACGATAAATGCTTGCTGGATTAATATTCTTGAACGTGGCTTTCCAGAGTAACAGCAGCACAGATCACAATCTTCCATGACTCACAGGTAGGGCATGAAGGCCTGGCTCTCATCTAGTCCCCAAACATGGCACAACAGAAATCTCCAAGGAAACCCTTCCAAAAGCAAGGGGCTGCTTTACATCCATGTCTTTGCACCCTAGCATATTGTACACAGTCGGTGCTTAATAAATGCTTACTGAAATGACTCGAGGAGAATGTGCCAGTTTCTTCTTGCTTCCCAGGGGTTTTGCTCATGAGGGTTCCGTGGGGGATCACCAGCACCCTCCATCCTGAGCACAGTCCCTCTTCCCCCACTTTGGAGGAACCACTTGACTTGGGAAAGACATCCAGATCAGTATCCTACCCTTCCCGACCAGCGGTCCCTGGGAGTGGTGTCTTCAGAGAGTCCCATAAGTCACATCAGTGAGCAGGGAGAGCCCCACACAGCCATATCCCGTTGGAGGCTTGACAAAATAGCTCAGGTTGACTTTCCCAAAGTCAGGCAGAAAGTGCTGAGGCAGGCTAAAGCTGGAGAGGCTGCGAGCCCCTATTTATCATACCATGTCCTGACTGATGGTTGCACAAACCAGCTGCTAAGTGTTGTGTACTTTACTGTCAGCAAACTAACAGGCTAAATGGGAGACAGGGAGGAGAACGCCCAGAACGAGGGGAATCAGTTTTACTGGGGAATTAAAATTCTATCGGGCGAGGGACCGAGGCAACGCCGGAGCAGGGATGTGGACATGCCCGTGGTTCCGCACATGATTTATTACCGACTGGGAAGGGTTCTGCCTATCACCTCCCACACCCCTCACCCAGAACAGCCTGGGAAGAGCGTTTCCGGTTATCTAGACACTCCACGTGGACCAGACTCAAATGCCTATAAATATGCAATTGGCCTGATGCTCATTTAAATGGAAACAACCCTGGCCTGGGACCCGGAACCTTCCCTGCCTTACTTCAGCTGGGAGTGGGCAAGAACCTCACTAGGACTCAGTATCCCTGATTTTGGGGACTCTTCCCTGAGAGCCCTGGCCATCCAATCTGAGGCTCCGTTAAAGCTAAGAGGCCTGAGACTTGGAGATCTTGCGCCATCCTTCCAGGAAATCACTTGGCTATCCTTAGGACAGAAGAGCTCTGGGATTGGCAGCTGTCCAGCTGACTTTTAAGGTTTCAGATTAAGGCTATAAACAAATAAAGAAGAGAGGCCGGGCTTTCTGAAAAAAGGTGTGGAGGAGCCTCTTTCTGGCCGTGAGCAGAAGGGCTGAGGCTGCTCCCAGGGGCCTCCTCTCTCAGACTTGCGCCAGAGTGGAGAGTCTGGCCTCTGACCTTCCAACACACAGAACTTCCCAAGCACAGAAGTTCTCATTTAAATGCGCCAACGTGATGTATGTTTAACTTAGAGGCAGCTTTGGCAAAGTGAACAGAGACCCCTTTTCAGAGTCAGAGACCCAGGTTCCGCTACCACCTCTGACAGACACGCCCTGCGTCACCGTGGGCCCCCAGGCAGTTCACCAGGATCATGGCTAACACCCCGTTGGAGCAGAGGGAATCCCCAGAGCAAGAAATCACAGCTCTGATCTCCCTTCTCTCTGAAATGAGCAGATTTTGTCATTGTATTGTCATTAAAATCCTCATTATCCATGAAATTACTTGGTGTAATGGATAAAGTGCAGATCCTGGAGTCAGGAAGGTCTGAGTTCAAATGCTGCCACACAATACTCACTACCTGTGTGATCCATGTCTCTCACCCTCCACTTGCTCTTCTGTAAAATGGGGCTAATAATAGTACCTCCTGCCCAACATCATTGTGAGACTCAAATGAAAACGTATTTATAAAGCTCTTTGCAACTCTCACAGTGCTGTGTGAATGCCGGCTATTGGCTACTGGCTCTAATCAGTACTCAGCCATGGCTGAGAGATCAGAGGGCATTTATTCCAATCCCTTGATTTTCGCTGGGTTCTGGGAAAGTTAAGTGATTGTCCAAGGTCACACAGGTAACAAGCAGGATACCTGGGACTTAACTCCATGTCCTCTCATTCCAGAACTTTTTTTTTCTTTTTTATAATTAAATAGCTTCAATAACCAAAAATCTATTTTTTTCTATTATTAAAATTAGAGAGACAGACAGGGAAGTATAGAGAGACAGAGACAAGAAGGAAGGGAAGAGAGAGGAAGAAAGGGAAGGAGGAAGGAAGGAAGGGAGGAAGGAAGGAAGGAAGGAAGGAAGGAAGGAAGGAAGGATGGATGGAAGGAAGGAATGGGAAGGGAGGGAAGAAGGAAGAAAGGAGGGAGGGAGGAAGGAATGGCACCTTAAAATCCACATCACAAACCTGGGGAGTGCATAGAGGAGGTGACAAGGAGGGATACATGGCTTCAAATTCCTGTCACATGAGCACTAACTGGAGGACCAGGAGATGCTCTGACCCACTTGGAGAAGTCAAGCCTGAGGAGGCAAAGGGGAAAGTTGGCAGCATATGGAGAGGGCTGGCACTGTTCTGATTGGCCCCAGAGGCAAAACTTGGACCAAGTGCCAAGAGGTCATTTGGGGTCTTATTGATATAAAGGGAAGTTTAGTAACATCCATAAATGCTTTGTCACAATCTCAGCACTTCCCCAAAGTGGAAGGGGCAGCCTCAGGAGGCCGCAGGTTGTTGGAGGTCTCTAAGCAAAATCCCAACAACCACCTGGCAGGTATATGGCAGGATGGATTCTTAGCTCCCTCCATATACCGCCACTAAGGTCGTCTCCAAGAGTGAGATTCTGTGAATCTCTGGAAATCCCACTGGCTACATTTTGGGGGGTTGTGGTGGGTAGAATATTCCCTAAGGGGAGTATTACAAAGAGCTTTACAAATATATTCTCATTCCTTTCCCCTTCCCCTTCCCCTTCTTTATGATTCCATAGCAGTAGTTACAGGGGAGCCCTGGGGACTCCCTAGTTACTTGAAGGGTGTGTGTGTGTGTGTGTGTGTGTATTTTGGGAAGGGGTCCTAGAAGTTGGATGCTGACAGAAACCTCTAAGCTCTGCCACACTTTGTCCTGAGGCCCCTCTGAGGCCTGCACTGGACAAGTGAGGGCTGCTGGTCCGTTCTCTGAAGAAGCCTAATGGTCAGTCAAGCATCCAACAACTATCTCGTTTTGAGTCTAACCAGCACACCTGAGGACCTGGAAAACCCTCTGTATGGAGTGAATAGGGCCCCTCAGAGTTAGCTAAATCAGCAAAGGACCGAGAGGCTCCTAGTCAATCATCTCTGACTTTGGGAGTCTTGTATTTTCCGTTTTCTGGATTCCACCATGACTACATCTCCTTGGTCCCACTGCCCCCTCTACACACACATGTACACATACATGCTCACTCTCATACAAACTCACATGCCCTCACACATGCACACACATGTATGTACACACATATAAACACGCCTTTTACTGTCAGTCATAGGCCAAGGTGGCAGGTCTGATTTAAAAGGGATAAATTTAACTGAACCAAAGTCATCTGCAGAAATACATTCCATTGACACCCTCAAGGGGATTTTGCTATATATTTGGCAGTTAGGAAGTCATATGATTCCAAACCATTTTCCCCCAAAGTCCCCTAGACTGCCTAAAGTGGAGACAAAGACCAACTTAAAAGACAGACTTTTCACTGCTCAAGAAACAGTTGTTCAGACAGGACTTTCAGCCAAATATATGAAAGTCTGTTCATACCACCAATGAGATGAAACAACAAATGGCAGCTCCTGCTTTCCAGAGGCAACAAGGTGGTGCCATAGGGCATAGAGCACCAGGTCTGGAGTCAGGAGGGCCTGAGTTCAAATCCAGCCCCAGATGCTTACTGTAAGAGCTGTGTGACCCTGGGCAAGTAGTCACCTAACTATTTGCCTCTGTTTCCTCATCTGTAAAATGAGCTAGAGAAGGAAATGGAAAACTGCTCTAGTATTTTTGCCAAGAAAACACCAAATAGGGTCAGGAAGAGTTGGATAAAGTTGAAACAATTGAACAACAGTGGGGCCAGCTAGGTGGTGTAGTGGATAGAATACAGGACGTGAAGGCAGAAGACAGTCAGTTCAATTCCTTCCTCAGATGCTTCTTTAGCTGTGTGAGCCTGGGCAAAGAAATCACAACATCTCGACCTCAGTTTCCACATCTATAAAAATGTTCTGAAATCACTGCACTGAACTGTCATGAAGATCAATGTAGTATCTGGCAAACGTAAAGTCCTCTATAAGAACTAGTTGCCATTGTTATTTGGGTACTGTTTATGGCTCCAATGTATCAGGGCCCTACGATCTCACTGGTGACATTGGCGTGGGTTGCTGGTACCTTCATTTGTTAAGATTCTCTCACTGTCTGAAGCTCAGCGAGCTTACCCAGTCAGCCCAGAGTCACACAGCTAGTGAGTGTCAGAGATGGAACTTAAACCCAGATCTTTTGAACGCCGTGCCCAGTACTCTAGCCACTAGAGATGTTCCCTCTTGAAAAATCTCCATCAGAGGGAACATAGCGTAATGAGTACAGAACTGGGCTTGCGGGCAGGACAACTGTGGTTCAAATCCTTTCTCAAAAACATATTAGCTTTATGCTGATGGACAAAGTATCTGGCATCTCACAGTGCCCCCTCTAAGATCTTCAGCTAAGGGGAAGTTGTTGCTATGCCTTGGAAGAAGGAAGTTTCCACACCAGGAATTCTGTGCTAAAAGAATCCACTCCACCTCAGTAATCTTAAATCACCGATAAAGTGAAAAATCTCGGTCTGAGTTCACCTCAACATACCACCAACAGAGTGGTTACTAAACTATGCCTAAAACCCAATTCTTTCTTCCTTAGTGACAGTGGGTAGAAGCTTCTTCATTCCTCATCTTGCATACATTTCCATGAACATCCTCCATTAGCCAGAACTTCCACTCTCAGTCATGCTCTGTGAACATTCAGAGGAGCTGATGACCCACAGGCCATTTCCTTGGCTCATTAATTACTAGATTGGCCCAAGAGGGTCCTTCTCACTTGGCCTTGCCCCTGTTACACCACAGATCATCCTTTTCATAACAGCTGGATCCGTGCAACACTCCTTAACAAACTTAATTACGTGCTCTCCATAAGATGACAAATTGCCCTGCACCAGGGACCTGACAAAAGGAACCTCTGCCTGCAGTAACTCACACATGCCCCTGGTAGTTAGAAAACAGTTTTCCCCATTTTCTAGTATCCTAAGGACCCCCCCCCCATGGTCAGATATCATGCCCACCCTAACCAGGCTTTGCCCACACCACTCCTGCCCAAATCCCAGCCCATCTCCCCTCTGGGCCAGCCAGCTCCTCCAGAGGACCTGGGACTCCATCAGCAGATGAACCATTGATATTTGCTGTGTTTCTGTTCTTCTGAGTGAGATGTCAGAGAAAAAATAAACAGAGCTTCTAGGAGCCTGCAACAGCAATGCTGAAAATTAGCATCTGTTCTTAGTGAGTTCCATAGCTCTCCCAGGAAAGTCCGGGAGAAATCAACGGGGAGGCCTCTGGCTACATTCAAATATGACAATGATGATTACTTCGAAAGAGGTTTTATCTATATCATATTAGCCAAGAGAGCGTACCGGGGGAGTGGGGGAAATGTGAAAAGGGAGCTACACAGCCAGGCTCAAGTATTGTTTCAGGTCCAGGAGGTCAAGTCCCAAATCCTCAGTTTGATGACCCCTTCGAAGGTCTAAGGCACAAAGTAGAAGAGAAGGTAGTGGAAGCCACTTTGTGAAGCTGCTGGAGAGGTAGGTGAGAAATCCAACGAGGGAAGGCAGGGCAAAATGTGTGTGGGGGATCCAAAGACCAACTGAGAGTGAAGACGTGGCGAAGGAAGGTAGATGACACAGAATCTCCACATCTGTGGACGTGGAAAAGGGAAGGAGAAAGGCCAGCAAAGAAGGCTTCTTAAAACAGGAAAACCAGAACAGTTAGGTCATGAAGGAGTCAGTCAATCACATAAGCCAGTAGCAAGCATTTTTAAGCATCAGGCAGTACATTAGGTAAGAGCCACATGAGGACAAAGGATGGAATAGCCCCACTCTAAAGCAGCTTACACTCCAATAAGGGAGATGATGCATGAATATATAAGCACAGGCATAATAAATATGAAGAGACCAAGTACAAGTAAATAGGAAACAGTTACAAACAAAGTCACTTGGGAGAGAGGGTTCTAGTGTTGGAGGAAATCAGGAAAGGCTCCATTCACCAGGGGCATGTCCAGTACAAAGGTGTGGAGACGAAAACTGGAAAAAGAAAAAGAAAGCCTGTTTGCCCAAGTCACCCAATGATATTAACATGTGATGAAGTTGAAGAGATAAGTTGGTGAAAACCTTTAAAAGATTAAACAGAGGAGTTTATATTTGAACCTGAAAATCATAGGGAGCCACAACAGTTTATCATGTAGAAACCTATCCTGGAAAGATCTATAATTGAGAAAAATTGTTTTTCCAGTTACATAAAGGTTAGATGGAAGTGAGGAGAGGCTGGAGGTAGGGAACTGGTCAGGATGTTGCTGAATCAATGTAGGTAAGTAGTGATGGGGGTCTGAACTTCTTTTCCACATTTGTTTGTCATTTCTCCGTGCCTAATATATAGTCAATTTTATAAAAGTCCATGTAATGCTGAGAATTATGTATATTCTTTTATTGTCTGTTTGAGAAGACGTGATAAGTCTATGAACTATAGTTTCTCTAACAATTTGTTCAGATGTATATTTTCACTTTTATCTTTCTGTTAGACTTATCCAGAACTGAATGATATTGAAATCCTCTGTCACTACTATATTAGTCTTTATGTCTTCTTGTGGCTCAAATAATATATCCTTTATGAATTTGGATGCTAAGACTTAGTGCAAATATATTTATTACTGAAAATGGTCTATTGTTTATAGCTTCTTTTAGCATAATACAATTTTCCTGTTTATCTATTTTTTTATTTTTGAATATTTGTTTTTGCTTTGTCAGTATGATTACAATTTTTTGAATTAATTTTATGCAGAACATTTTTTCTACCTCTCTGTTTTATTTTGTGTATGTTCTTGTTTTCATAAGTGCATTTCTTGTAAGCAACCAATTATAGGAATTTGCTTTCTTATTCAAGCTGTCATTCTTTTTCATTTTATTGAACTATTTAATCCATTCACATTTAAAGTTGCTAGAGTTAGGTTTATGTTTTCCTCCATTTGTCCCTATTGATTTTTCAAGTTATGACTTTTTTCTCTCTTCTGTAAACACGATACCGTGTGTGTGTGTGTGAAAGAGAGAGAGAGAGAGAGAGAGAGAGAGAGAGAGAGAGAGAGAGAGAGAGAGAGAGAGAGAGCCATTCCTCAATAGATGAATGGTCAAAGGATAGGAACAAACAATTCTCAAAAGAAGAATAGAAAAATTATTGACAACCATATGAAAGAATGCTATAATTCAGTAATAGTAAAAGAAATGCATATCAAAACAATTCTAAAGTTTTGTCTCATATCCTGCAAACTGACAGAAAAAGAAAAGAAAAAAATTGCAATAGTCAATACTGGAGAGGTTGTGGAGTGATAGGCATACTAATGCATTGTTGGTGAATCTGTGAAATGATACAATCATTTTGGAAAGCACTTTAGAGCTAAGCAAATAAAGTGATTAAAATGATTGTATCTTTTAAACTAGAGATTCCATTACTGGGCTCAAAGTCGCTATAAACCACAAACTATTCATAGAATCATTTGTCGTGATAGCAAAGAATTCAAAACAAAGTTGATATCCATCCATTGGGGAATAGCTAAAAATCTGCGGTACATGAATGCAAAGAAAAATTATTATACTATAAGAAATGATGGGCAATGAATATAAAACAGCCTGGAAAGATCTACATGAATGAATGCAGAGTAAAGTCAGCAGAATAAAGAAAACAATATAAATGAAAAGAACAATGCACCAAAGAATCAAAAGTAAACCCAGCAAATTTATAAAGATCAAAATATAACACACACACTAAAGATTATGTAAATGCGAATATCAAACAAGACTCAAAAGGAGATTAGACAACACCCCCAAATAATGCCTTGGTGGAGAAGAGAGGTCCACAAGTGCTGCACTTTGCATGTTTTCAGACATTTTTAATGTATTGATCAGTTATGCTTTTTCCTCTCTCTAAAACTGCTGTTTTTCAAATGAGATTGCTCTCCTGAACAGATATTTTTAATAACTATGATGATGTAATAAACAGACATTTTCAGCATTTCCTTTTTCTTAAGTGTCAGGCAGCTCCCTACTGGACCCTGTGCTGCTCAAAACCAGGGTCAGTGCCTCTCTCTCTCTCTCTCTCTCTCTCTCTCTCTCTCTCTCTCTCTCTCTCTCTCTCTCTCTCTCTCTCTCTCTCTCTCTCTCTCTCTCTCTCTCTCTCTC